>CAUYON010065790.1:0-15734 GCA_963573935.1 Arctocebus calabarensis
GATGGCTGCAACCAAAAAATGGCCGGGTGTTGTGGCGGGCGCCTGTAGTCCCAGCTACTTGGGAGGCAGAGGCAGGAGACTCGCTTGAGCCCAGGAATTGGAGGTTGCTGTGAGCTGTGTTGCCACAGAACTCTATCCAGAGTGATAGCTTGAAGCTCTGTCTCAAAAAAGAATAAAAAATGTTCACTAAAGAAATCTTAAGGATCAGCACCTGTAGCTCAAGTGGCTAAGGCGCCAGCCATGTACACCTGAGCTGGCGGGTTCGAATCCAGCCCGGGCCAGCCAAACAACAATGATGGCTGCAACCAAAAAATGGCTGGGTGTTGTGGCGGGCACCTGTAGTCCCAGGTACTTGGGAGGCAGAGGACAGAGACTCACTTGAGCCCAGGAATTGGGGGTCGCTGTGAGCTGTGATGCCACGACACTCTATCCAGGGTGACAGCTTGAGGCTCTGTCTCAAAAAATATATATATTTATCATACATTGCTTTATGCAGGAGTACATTCCAGAAAAGTTTGTGTAGGTAATTTTTAGTTAATTATATCACGATTTCAATATTGGCTAACTGGTGATAAAGAAAAATATCCATATACATATTCATATATAAAACCTCAAACACATACACATGATCTGTCACTAAGTCTAGATGGACTACCTCTTTCTCTTCTACAAACTGAACTTGAAGTTTAAACCTTTTTTTTTTTTTTTTTGTCTTTTTTTTTTTGTAGAGACAGAGTCTCACTTTATCGCCCTGGATAGAGTGCTGTGGCATCACACAGCTCACAGCAACCTCCAACTCCTGGGCTTAGGTGATTCTCTTGTCTCAGCCTCCCGAGTAGCTGGGACTACAGGCGCCCGCCACAAAGCCCGGCTATTTTTTTGTTGCAGTTTGGCCAGGGCAGGGTTTGAACCCGCCACCCTCGGTATATGGGGCTGGCGCCTTACCGCCTGAGCCACAGGTGCCACCCTGAAGTTTAAACTTTTGTTTGTACTTTTTCTCCAAAGTTTTTGTTGCTGTTTCTTCAAAGGTGATATTCCTCATAAAATATTTTAAGGTAGACACATAGTGTGATTTATCCAGGGACCTGCATCCTTTTAGGAATGACACTTTATGATTGTCTTTGTCTATGGTAGCTTCTTCCTCCTGTTCTTCTGGAATTCCAGTTTATCCTTTGGAAACCTTATTTCATCATCACCTCTTTTGTGATGGTTCTTGAAATAATTGATTAGTCCTCCTTTTTAGCGCATCTGTGCCTCATATATACCTCTATTTCTGTATTTATCATGCTGCACTACATTTATATATTTACAGGTTATGTTTCCTCTACCAGCCTGTTAACTTTCTAGAGGTAGAGCCATGTGCTCAGTAAATGTTTACTGAACTGACTTGTTTGTGATAGAGAGACAGCATGGCTGGCTGTCCAGGGATATCAGTCTAGTAGGAAATGTTGGGAGAGTTTATGGTGCACTCAATTATCACGGCTCTCTGGGAAGAGGAATTCCTCAGGTATTTTTACCAACCTGTGAGAGTTCCAATGAGAGAAAGTACAGACGTTTGTAGAGCCTAGAGTCCTTATGAATTGTATTCATTACATAAACAACAAATAAAGGAATTTAAAAAAGAAAATATTACCCACAAAGTCACTATCAAAAGTCATCAGTTGTTGGCTCAGTGCCCATCGATCATTGGTTGGGGCGCCACATGCACTAGGGCTGGCAGGTTTGAACCTGGTGCAGGCCTGCTGAGCAACAGTGACAACTGTAACAAACAAAAAAGATAGCCGGGCGTTGTGGTGGGCAACTGTGGTCCCAGCTGCTTGGGAGACTGAGGCAGGAGACTCACTTGAGCCCCAAGTGTTGGAGGTTGATATAAGCTGTTATGTCATGGCACTATGCCGAGGGTGATATAGGGAGACTCTATCTCAAAAAAAAAAAGTCATCAGTTATTTTTACTTTTTTTCTGTTTCAGGAAGCGCCTGTGGCTCAGTGGGTAGGGCACTGGCCCCATATACTGAGGGTGGCAAGTTCGAACCTGGCCCCTGCCAAACTGCAACTTTTTTTCTGTTTCTAGAGGTATTATCCTCTATATGCTTCTATAAATGAAATGTTTTATTGTTTCTTGTATTTTAATTTTATACAACTACCTCTCCTAATTTTAGATTTTAAATCCCCTGTGGAGAAGAATCACTCTTATTATACATTTTATTTTTACTTATTTTATTTTATTTTTCTGAGACAGAGTTTCACTACGTTGCCCTCAGTAGAGTGCCGTGGCGTCTCAGCTAACAGCAACCTCAAACTCTTGGGCTTAAGCGATTCTCTTGCCTCAGCCTCCCAAGTAGCTAGGACTACAGGCGCCTGCCACAATGCCCAGCTATTTTTGTTGTTGTTGTTGTCGTTGTTTAGCAGGCCAGGGCCGGGTTCGAACCTGCCAGCCCCAGTGCATGTGACCTAACCACTCTCAGTGATTAGTGCTCTAACCACTGAGCTATGGTTGCTGAGCTGTTATTATACATTTTAATATCAACTCTACTTTTTAAGCTAGGCTCAAAGCAAATACTCAGATACTCGACTGATATTAGTATTTTAAAGGTTACTATATTTCAGATGCCATATAGGCTCTCATTATACAAAATTGAGTAAGATGTAATCCCTATTTTTACAAAAGTTATAACCTAGCAGTCACAGCTAAAGTACCACAAGTATATAGAAAGTATAATGTGAGTTACCTAGGAAATACTTATATTACTATCCATATAAAGTTCTTGAACAGAACTAAGATTAAAGAATGACATTAGTATAATTATTGTTCTTATTTGGCATTTATTCATTCAACACACACTTTTGTTTTGTTTTTATTTTCTTGAGACAGAGTCCCACTTTGTCATTCTGGTATCACAACTCACAGCAACCTCAAATTCTTTTGCTCAAGCAATTCTCTTGCCTCAGCCTCCCAAGTAACTAGAACTATATGCACCCACCACAATGCCTGGCTATTTTTAGAGACAGGGGTCTTGCTCTTGATCAGGCTGGTCTTAAACTCCTGAGCTCAAGAAATCCACCCACCTTGGCCTCCCAGAATGCTGGGATTACCGGTGTGAGCTACCTCTCCTGGCCCAACACATATTTTTTGCATGCCTACTAGGTGCCAGGCATTCTTCTAGCTCTAGGAATTGAACAAAACCAATGAGGTCTTCTTTCACATGCAGCTTACATTCTAGTAGAGAGAAACAGAAGACAAACAAACAAACAAGCAAATAAAACCTAATACATAAGCAACCTATTATCAGTGAGTAAAAATTGCTATAATAAAAATAACATGTGCTAGAGATTGACTGGGGACTACTCCCTATATGGGTAATCATTTAAGATCTCTCAGAGGAATTGACGTCCAAATCCATACCTAAATGATAACAAAAGGCGCCAGTCATGCACGTTTCTGTGGTAAAAAGTATTTTAGGCACAGCAAATAGCAAATGCAAAGGCCCCGAGGCTGGTGCAAGCTTGGTAATTTTAAGGAACAGCAAGTAGGTGTATGTGACTGGAACTAATAAAAAAAGTGGTAGGAGACAGAGTTGGAAAAGTAGACAGTTATAGGTCAAGGCAAAGAATTTTGATTTAATTATAAATGCAATGGCACATCTTAGAAAATTTTGAGCAGGGAAATGATATATGATCTACATTTTAAAAAGTTCTTGTGTAGAAAATGGATTAGAGAGTATGAAGGTTAAGAGGTGATATGAGGGTGGAAACAGTGGTGAATTGTTTAAGTGATGGTAGCAGTTGGTAACAGTGTAGGTAGAATGAAGTGAAAGGATGTGCCATATATTTTGGAGACTGAGTTGACAAGATTGGGATTAGTTTTAAATGATTTGGAAAGAGTGACTTAAATGTCTTGCAGGCTTTTTGGCTTAAGCATCTATACAGAGGGCAGTCCTATTTACCTGGAATAAGTTTGGAGATGGAATTGGAAATCAGTGTTCTATTTTGAGAATGTTAAATTTGAGATGCTTGTTATACTTCCAAGTAGAGATGTCAAGTAGGCAATAGGATATGCGATTTTGGAGTTCCTAAAGGTGGTGAAATGATAGATATATAAATGTGGGAGTCATCAGCTCTTATTTAAAGCCATGAGAGTGAATGAGATTACTTAAGGAGTGAGAGTAGATGGAGAAAAGAAGGGTCTCTGTAATGATGTCTGTTGGTACCGGGGAGTACCAACAATTTGGGGGTGGATTAAAGGAGGACTAGCTAAAAGAGAAGACTTTAAAAAAGTAAACAGCAGGATGTGGTGGTTTGCACATGTAATTCTAGCACTCTGGGAAGCCGAGATGGGCAGGCGGATTACTTCGACTTGGGAGTTCAAGACCAGCCTGACTAAGAGCAAGACACCTCTCTACTAAAAATAGAAAAACTAGCCAGGAGTTGTAGCAGGCGCCCGTAGTCCCAGCTACTCAGCAGGCTGAGGCAAGAGGATTGCTTGAGGCCAAGAGTTTGAGATTGCTGTGAGCTGTGATGCCACAGCACTGGACCCAGAGTGACAGCGTGAGACTCTGTCACAAAAAAAAAAAAAGAAAAAAAGAAAAAATAATGACAGAGAGTAAAATCAGAAGTGTGAGATGTAACACAAACCAAAAGAAGAAAGCATTTAAAGAAAGGAGTGATAGACTATGTTTACCATTGCTGAGAGATGGAGGACAATGAAGATGGGAGATAACTGCTGAATTTGATTTTGTTTTGTTTTGTTTTTGTTTTTGAGATAACAAAAACAAACTGTCACAAACTGTCACTCTGGATAGAGTGCGCCATGGCATCATAGCTCACAGCAACTTCTAACTCTTGAGCTCAAGTGATCCCCTTGCCTCAGTTTTTCTATTTTTAGTAGAGACAGGGAACTCACTCTTGCTCAGGCTGGTCTCGAACTCATGAGCTCAAGCAATCCACCTGCCTCAGCCTCCCAGAGTGCTAGGATTATAGGTATGAGCCACCACACCCTGCCCCCATGACTGTTGAATTTGTTGAAAGAGTAGTAGGTGAGAAAGTGGAGACAGGAATTATAGATGACAAATTCAGGAGTTTTGCTGTGAATGGAAGTGGGAAAATGGGTAGAAGGAATATGGAATCAAAGGAGGTTTTTTAAAAAGGAGATGATATTAAAGGAGATGATCATGTTTATGTGCTGATGGGAATAACAGATCAGGAAAAAAAACTGATGATGTAGCAGAAGGAAAAGATAATTGAATGGAGTCCTTGAAAAGGCAAGAAAGGATAGGATCTTTAACACAACTACAAGCTGGCTTTTAATAGAACCAGGGACAGTTCTTCCAATGTAACAGAGGAAAGATTGAGAGTATGGATACAGTTGTGGAAAGTTAGTATTTGGTGGTTGAAAGAAGGGAGAATGCCTCCCTAATTTTTTTTCTTTCTTCTGCAACATAGCTGAGTTTATCTAAACAAAATATATGCCTACTGTTACGTATAAAGGAGGTAAACTAGATAATCTCTAGATAGTTTTACTCAAGGTATGGGTTCAGTACATAATGATCTCTAACAAACTATAGTAGACACTTGAGCAACACAAGGTTTAGCGGCACTGACGTTCCTGTGCAGTCGAACATTCACCTACAACTTTGATCCCCCCAAACTTGACTACTAACAGTCAATTTCTATTGACCAGAAATTTACTGATAGCATAAACAGTTGATTCACACATATTTTGTATTTCTATGTATTCTGCTGTGTATTCTTACAATAAAGGAAGCTAGAAAAAAGAAATGTTTTAATAAAATCATAAGGAAAATGTTATTAATAAAATCATATATATTTACTATTCAATAAGTGGAAATGGAGCATATTAAAGATCTTCACCCTTGTGGTTTTCATGTTGAGTAGATTTGTAGGAGGGAGATGGGAGAGGGGCTGGTCTTGCTGTCTCAGGATGGCAGAGGTGGAGGAGATGGAGGAGGAAAGGGAGGCAGCTACACCCAATATAACTTTTATTGAAATGATTCCTCATGCAAGTGGTCCCAGGCAGTTCAAACCTGTGTTGTTCAGAGGTCAACTGTACTTTCAAACTCCGTAGCTTAAAAGAACAATGTATTATTTTACACCATTCTGTAGATTTACCATTTGGTTTTTCTGCTTCACAAGGTGTTGGCTGAGGTACTAAGAGTGGTAGAATGTTCAAAGTGGCCTCCTTTCATGGCTGGCAGTTGATATTGCCTGTCAGCTGTGGCTGTGAGCCAAAGGCCCTGTTTTCTTGGCTTTCCTCCATGTGGGCCTTTCCATATAGATGGTTGCGTTTCCTCACCATGTGGTGGTCTCAGGGGAGAAGGATTTCTTACATGTTGGTCAGTGGAGTTGTTTAGAAGGGGTTCAATATTAGGCTGCTTTCAGTTTTGGAGACCACATTTTAAAATTCATCTACCCATACAGTTCATAATTGAGAAACCATATCCATGTTTTGACTTGCTAATTAAAATTGCCTGATAAGAATTCTTAACAACAACAACAATAAAATCCATGATTTTTCTTAGACCTAGAAAATAAGTAAAGATTCAGTTCCTCTTTGGTGGCTTGAATTTCTTTTTCCAGGTAGAAAGTGCCACCTGTCACCAAAACTCCTCTTATTTTTTTTGTGCATAAGGCAGATTTACCTTGGATACAAAATTCAAAAGTCCTATTTTCCTCCTGTACTAGTTATGGCATTTTTCTGATGCACTGTAAAGTACCAATAAAAAGGGAAGCATTGAAAAAAATGATTACGCACTGGGGAAACAGAGCTCTTACTTCTGACTCCATGGATGTAAAATGCAGTGAATGTAAAATTATGCTCAAAGTTTTGTGTTCCTGAGAGAATGGAGAAAAGGAAACCTGAAAATGTAGCATCTTCATGAATAAGAAACAGTGGAGTTCGAAACATGAAAGAGAGTGGACAGATAAAAAAAAAAAAAAGTGGCTTCTGCGAAAAACCACTTGGTCCATATAGCTATCCCTATAGTTTTCATTTTTAAAAAGTTGGAATGTAAACATTATAATTCATTACAAAGTGAACTCTGTGTTCCCCTGAACTCACATCACAAAAATGCAAACTAAAAAAATATCTAAAATTGAATGTAAAATTCCTCTGGAAAAATGTATTTTTGGTGAGGAAATAGTTGCTGAAGGAACCAATGTTGCAAAAAAAGTTATAAAATCTCATAAAAAATGTATCATCCTTATACCCTTATGTCTACCAAAAATTGTGGTTAAATTTAAGTTATGGTTAAGTTGGAAAACTTTACTTTGCTATGGTGTCTGTATTTTATAGCACTTTTCCCTACTTTCCCCCCGCAACCTCTCTTTTCAGACCATGAGAATTTCTTTCATAGCTGAGTTCCTTCTGCAGGGCTGTCCAATAAAATTTTTTTACAATGATGGAAATCGTCTATATTTTCATTATTCAATACAATAGCCGTTAGTCACATATAATGACTGATTGCTTGAAATGTGGCTAGTGCAAATGAGGAACATTTTAAAAATTTACAGTGAATTTTAATTACTTACAACTAAAATGTTAATTGCCCATGGGGTTAGTAACTACCATATTGGATAGCACATCCTGATGTCTCTCTTGTAGTTCATTGAATTCTGTTCATCTCCTTTTCTCTAGAAGATGAAAAATCTGGCTCGGCGCCTATGGCTCAAGTGGCTAAGGCGCCAGCCACATACACCTGAGCTGGTGGGTTCGAATCCAGCCCGGGCCAGGCAAACAACAATGATGGCTGCAACCAAAAAATGGCCGGGCATTGTGGCAGGCACCTATAGTCCCAGCTACTTGGGAGGTGGAGGCAGGAGACTCGCTTGAAGGAGGTTGGCTGGAGGTTGCTGTGAGCTGTGATGTCACAGCACTCTATCCAGGGTTGACAGCTTGAGGCTCTGTCTCAAAAAAAAAAAAAAAGGAAGGCTCCGCACCTGTGGCTCAATGGGCTAAGGCGCCAGCCACGTACACCTGAGCTGGCAGGTTCGAATCCAGCCCGGGCCCGCCAATCAACAATGAGGGCTGCAACCAAAAAATGGCGGGGCATTATGGTGGGTGCCTGTGGTCCTAGCTACTTGGGAGGCAGAGGCAGGATACTCGCTTGAGCCCAGAAATTGGAGGTTGCTGTGAGCTGTGATGTCACAGCACTCTACCGAGGGTGACAGCTTGAGGCTCTGTCTCAAAAATAAAAAAAAAAGAAGAAGAAAAATCTGAGTCACAATATCACCATATGCTGTGTTTGTCCCTTAGGGACAAGGTGTTTGTTTTTTCTTACTTTTATGTTATGCCCAGCTCCTAATACAGTATATGGAACATAGTAGGTGCTCAATAAAGATAAATAAATGAATTAAAGAATATCCATACACCTTTGATATAAATGAGGGTTCCACTATTGTGTTTGTGTGTGTGTGATAGAGAGATAGAGACATTGACTGATGTTAGAGAAGAATCTAAAGATATGCAGGAGAAAAAGGACAGATTATTAAAAAGAAATAGTGCTGGTTGCATTCGGACTTCAGAATTAGGAAATTGGCTTTATTAATAGCAAGATTCTTTTTAAGCATTTATTGTATGCCAGACAGTATCCAAAGTACTTTACATGAAGTGTCTTATGTAATCCCCGTAAGAGAACCCTGTGGAATATATTATTATCCCCCTTCTATGGTTGACATGAAGGGTGACAGGAGTAAGTTACCCGAGGTCACACAGCTAAGTCACATAGTAAGTACACACGTAGTAGAGAAAGCATTTAAACCCAGCCAGTCTGACTTCAGAGCCTACCTTCTTAACCACAACGCTGTATTGCTTTCTGTTTGATTGTGTCCGTATGGTGACAGAAGCTTAGTGATCTTAAATGTCTGCATTGGGCTTTTGTCTAAATTTAAGCTTCAGTAAGCCAACGTCTCTTGGAGGTTTAGGTCTTTTTCTAGTGATGCAGGTGGAGGGAAGGTGGAGGATATGAAAACCTGCACAGGATTTTTTTTTCTCAAAAAGTCAAACTAATGTTTTTACAGCTAGGGTTTTTTTGTTTGTTTGTTTGTTTTGTTTTTTTGTCTTCTAATAATAAGAGGAAAATAAAAGGTCTTCTTAAATAAAAACAAAACAAACAAACCCACAAAATAATCAGTCTCCTTCTTCTCCAAATTGCTGGTCTGGTAAGAAAGTTGAGAGCTCCTATAGTCTTACTATGAATTAGCTAGTTTTACACATTACTATTTAGTGGCTTCTTTGTTTCCTGTAAGGGTAGCTTTTTTTTTTTTTTCTTTTGAGACAGAGTCTCACTCTGTTGCTCTAGGGTTGAGAACCATAGGGTCATCATACTTCACAGGAGAGTCAAACTTGTGGACTCAAGCAATTCTCTTGCCTCACCCTACAGAATAGCTGGGACTATAGGCACTAGCCATGATGACCAGTTAGTTTTATTGTTTGTTTGTTTGTTTTTCTATTTTTAGTAGAGAGGAGGTCTTGCTCTGACTCAGGCTGGTCTTGAACTCCTGAGCTCCAGCAATCTACCTGCCTGGGCCTCCCGGGGTGCTAGGATTATGGGTGTGAGCCACTGGACCCTTCCCCTGGAAGGCTAGCTTATCTTCCTGTGCTGGTTATACTCCATTTCCCTTACTTCCCCTCACCCCCTACACATCAGATTCACTCTGCGTTACCCTGTCTTGCTCTGAACCGTGAACACTGACCTCTGTGGGTTCCCTCACACTCTAGCTGCTAATAGGGTTCATTTAACAGAAGCTTAGCTTTGGGATAGGAAGAAGAGCAGGAAGAAGGAGAGATTGGAGAGTTTCCTCCCCCAACTTTCTCTCTACTTTGGTGCCACATTCTTGCAGAAGCTGTTGCTCTTTTTCCACCTTGCCCCTGCATGTCCAGGGAAAGGAAGGTCTATCCACTCTTCTATCCGCTGAGAACTTCTGTTTACCTCTTATTTCCCTTAACTCTGTCCACATCTTTGTAAATAATCTCTTTAATAAATTATTTTCAGTAAATTTTTTGAGTAGAAGCTATTTCCTGTTGGAGACCCTGCCTGATATATTTCTCCTCTAGTGATTTTCAAATTTCTTAAAGGCCTAGACATCTAAATAGGGGTAAGATTAAATAGGCCTCAGGTATTGTTCCACAAACTGGATTATGAGATTTTATCACTTTTTTGCAACATTGTTCAGGTAAGAGACACTCTGAATATAGATATCTGTACCCTCTGTTACATAGGCCAGAGATAGTTCATCAGGTCTTTTTGTTTTTATTTTGTTTTGAGATAGTCTCCCTTTGTTGCCCCAGGTAGTATGCAGTGGCATCATCCTAGCTCACTGCAACCTCAAACTTCTGGGCTCAAGTGATCCTCCTGCCTCAACCTCCCAAGAAGTTGGGACTATAGGAGTGCCTGGCTAATTTTTCTATTTTTAGTAAAGACAGGGTCTAGCTCTCGTTCAGGCTGGTCTCAAACTTCTGGCTTCAAGTGATCCTTCTGCTTCGGTCTCTCAAAGCACTAGGATGACAGTTGTGACCCACTGGACACAGCCTAATTAGTTTTTTTTTTTTTTTTTTTTTTGAGACAGAGTCTCACTACAGGCGCCCTCCACATTGCCCTGCTGTTTTTTTATTGCAGTTGTCATTACTTGGTTGACCTGGGCTGGGTTTGAACCTGCCAGCCTCGGTGTATGTGGCTAGCTCCCTACCCACTGAGCTATAGGCACCACCCCTCATTAGGTTTTTGTTTGTTTGTTTGTTTTACAGCTTGAATAAAATGACCTCACAATTATTCATCCCTTTGCCCTGAGACTCTGATCATTAGGCAGTTTTGCGATTACTAAATTGGTTCTTAGGTAACATGATCCAGGGAAAGGGGTACCTAGAGGATGGACACCAACAGTTCGAGTCTTGAAAAGTATAGTCTTCTTTTATATTAATCAAATGGATTTTTTTAAGAAAGAAAGAAAAAGAATGCAATTTCCTGTCTTCCCCCTTCTACATATTTATTATCTTTTTTCCTTTCCAGCTTGCATTCCTCAATTATGTATCTTTTTTTTGCCCTTAAGTTTTCAGCCCTATGAACTCATCTATATGCATTCTCTGATACTGTATCCATACTCTTGTCTTCCTTCCTGTTTTAATAGAAGAAAAAATTTTCCTGACAAAGATCAGCTCTCTCTGTGCTCTTATTACCATCCCTCTTGTTTTTTCAGAGCCTTCCATTTGTCAATTACTACCCCCCTTCTCCATCAATTTCTTCCTTCATATTGGAACATTACCACTACTATATAAGTATACACCTAGAATCTCTTATTTTAGTAAAAACCTTTCCGTGCTTCCAAATCCCTCTCCAATGAGGGCTTCATTTCTCTGTTCCTCTGCATAGCAAAACTTTTTTAAAAAGGTATTTATACTGACTGTTGCCACTTCCTTACCTTTCATTGACTCTATTCTGGCTTCTTTCCAGGAACATCACTCCACTGAAGCAGCTTTAGTCAAGGTCATTAGGGCCCTCTACGTTGCTAAATTCCATTGCTATTTCTCATCTTACGTGGCCTCTTATAAGTTTGTCAACTGTCTTATTGAAGACAGTTGACAAATCCCTTTTTAAAATATTTTCTTCCTTGGCTTCCATGGCACCATTCTCTCACTTTCTTTTCTTGAATCCTCCTCCTCCATTCAACTTCTAAATGTTGGTTTGCCCCAAGGCAAAATTCTAGACTTGCAACATCCATGTGTGGTGACTGATCACTTGAAATGTAGCTAGTGTGAAATGAGGTATGCAGTAAACATAAAATACACTCTGGGTTTCAAAATTTTGGATGAGAAAAGTGAACGTAAAATATCTCATTAATAATTTTTATATGAATACATGTTGAGATAGTATTTTGGATATATTAGGTTATTAAAATTAGTTAGATCTTTTTTAAACTTCTTAATAGAGCTACTAGAAAATTTAAAATTACACATGTAGGCTGGGCATGGTGGCTCATGCCTATAATCCTAGCACTTGGGGAGGCTGAGGCCAGTTCACAGGTTCGAGACCAGCCTGAGCAAGAGTGAGACCCTGTCTCTAAAAATAGCTGGGCACTGTGGCAAGCACCTGTGGTCCCAGTTATTCAGGAGGCTGAAGCAAGAGAATTGCGTTAGCCCAAGAGTTGGAGGTTGCTGTGAGCTATGATGCTACAGCACTCTAGGGTGACAAAGTGAGACTCTTTCTCAAAAAATAAAATAAAATAACACATGTAGCTCTCAGCTGTGTGGCTCAAATGTATTTCTATTAGACAGTGCTGCTCAAGACCCTCTTCCCTATCACCCTTCTTATCTAGTTTTGTAGCTTTAAATACTATCTACATGTTGACTCCCAAATATAGACCTTTAACTCTGACCTCTGTCCAGACTTAGTTACCCAATTGGCACTTGAATTTTCACTTGCATGTCTAACAAGCATGTCAGTATTGATATGTCAAATGATGGAATTTTTTATTTCTTCCTGCCCTATTATGTTACTTGCTGAGTTTCTCATCTCAACCAATGGAACCATCATCTGTTCAGTTGCTTCAGCCAAAAACTTGAGTCATTCTAGATTACTCTATTTTCCTCACCTCCTTCATCTAGTCTTTCAGAAAGTCTTGTTGGTTCCAACTTCAGTTTTTCCTCATCTCTACTGCCCAAGTGGCCCAAGTCTAAATCCCTGTCATCTCCTACCTAGACTGTTGTGACAACTTTCTAACTCATTGATTTCATTTTTGCACCATTAAAGTCTCTGTTCCATATCTCAGGGTTATTTTTCTTTTAAATTCTAAATTATTATGGGTACATAACAGTTGTATATCTTTTCAGTGTGATCTCTTTTAAATATAAATCACATCATGTCATTTCTCTGTTTAAGCCCTCTAATGACTTCCTGTGGTACTTAAATAAAATCCAAACCTACCTTAGCTCGCAAGGCCTAGCAGCAATCTGATTACTACTTATTTCTCTAACCTTATCCCAGGCCATTCTGCCTCCTTGTTATAATGATCTCTAACCTCACTGACCTTCCTTCTGTACTATGATTGTGTCAAGCTTATTATTGCCTCAGGCCCTTTGTAAGGTATTCTTCCCTCTGCCTCAAATTCTCTGCTCCCAGAGTTTTGTAGAGCTGACTTGTCTTCATTTGTCAGGTCTCAGCTCAAATACTAATTTTTTAGAAAAACCATTCTTGCAAGTAGTATCCTATCCTAATCATTTTCAATCCAATCATACTCATACTCTCCCTTCTACCTCTTTTCCTTCTCTCACTGAAATGTTTTTCTTTTTAGTGTCTGTCTTACTTTAAAAATATCAACTTTTCTTTTTTTGTTTTTTTTTTTGAGACAGAGCCTCAAGCTGTCGCCCTGGGTAGAGTGTCGTGGCACCACAGCTCACAGCAACCTCCAATTCCCGGGCTCAAGCGAGTCTCCTGCCTCTGCCTCCCAAGCAGCTGGGACGACAGGCGCCCCCGCCACAACGCCCGGCCATTTTTGTCTGGGTTGCAGCTGGCATTGTTGGTTGGCGGGCCCAGGCTGGATTCGAACCCGCCAGCTCAGGTTTACATGGCTAGTGCCTTAGCCCACTGAGCCACAGGCGCCGAGCCAAAAAATATCAACTTTTCAAGAGCAGGGACCTTAGGTATTTTATTTGCCCCTGCATTTCATATAAAGCTTTATCTAGAGTAGGCACTAAAGATATTTTTGAATGACAGATTCTGAAATAAATATTAATCAAATGGATTTTTTAAAAGAAATAATAAAGGTCAGGCATGATGGCGCACGCCTGTAATCCTAGCATTCTGGGAGGCCGAGAAGGGTGGATTGCTTGAGCTCACAAGTTCGAGACCAGCCTGAGCAAGAGCAACATCTCTAAAAATAGCTGGGTGTTGTGGCAGGCGCCTGTAGTCCCGGCCACTCTGGAGGATAAGACAGGAGAATCACTTGACCTGGCCACTCTGGAGGTTAAGACAGGAGAATCACTTGAGCTCAAGAGTTTGAGGTTGCTGTGAGCTATGATACCATGGCACTCTACCAAGGGCAACAAAGTGAGACTAAAAAATTTTTTTTAGGAATGAATAAATAAAGAAATTTATTTATTTATTTATTTATTTTTTTGATAGAGACTTACTCTGTCACCTAGGCCAGAGTGCTGCAGCAGCAATCCAATTCACAGCAACCTCAAACTCCTAGGTTCAAGTAATCTTCCTGCCTCAGTCTCCCAAGTAGCTGGGACTAAAGGTGTCTGCCACAACACCAGGCTAATTTTTTCTATTTTCAGTAGAGACGTGCTCTTGCTCTTGCTCAGGCTGGTTTCGAACTCCTAAGCTCAAATGATCCTCCCATCTTGGCCTCCCAGAATGCTAGATTACAGTTGTGAGCCACCATACCTGGCTGAATAAGTTAATTTTTTGTTGTTTTTTTTTTTGAGACGGAGTCTCACTTATGTTGCCCTTGGTAGAGTGCTGTGGCGTTACAGCTCACAGCAACCTCAAACTCCTGGGCTTAAGTGATTCTCTTGCCTCAGCCTCCCAGTGGCTGGGACTACAGGTGCCTACCACAATGCCTGACTAATTTTTGCTGCAGTTGTCATTGTCGTTTAGCGGGCTCCGGGCCAGGTTTGAACCCACCAGCTTTGGTGTATGTGGCTGGAGCCATAACCACTGTACTATGGGCGCCAAGCTGAATAAGTTAATTTTAAATAAACAGTATGCCTTAGAAACTAAGGCATAACGTAAGCAGTTATGCATTAGGCCTTACAGATATTACTTCCTTAGCGTCACTGAGTTGGTCATATCAGCAAATATTGAGGACTTAGCATTTGCAAAGCATACTGTGTCTGTGCCCTTGGAACCAGGAGAGCCAAGAGAGTAGTGGGATACTGAACCTCTGAGAGGCAAGGGGAGCAATGACATTAAAGGAGAAAGGAGTGATGTGTGTTTGTGCGTGTTCTGGGGAAATCCATAGCAGGTACTAGTTCAACAGATAGCAGCTCATCTGACTTCAATTTTACCTAGATTTGAGCTCTAGTAGGAACCATGGCTATTATTTTCTTAGCGTATGGCTCAGCACTAATAAAGAGTAGGGTTTCTGTACATGCTTTTTGTTTTTTATTTTTGGGGTTTTTTTGAGACAAAACCTCAAGCTTTCACCCTGGGTAGAGTGCCATAGCATCATAGCTCACAGCAACCTCAAACGCTTGGGTTTAAGCCATTCTCTTGCCTCAGCCTCCCTAGTAGCTGGGACTACAGGCGCCCGCCCCAACTCCTGGCTATTTTGTTGTTGTTGTTGCTGCAGTTGTCATCATTGTTTTAGCTAGCCTGGGCTGGGTTCAAGCTGCCAGCCTCAGTGTATGTGGACAGTGCCCTATCCACTGAGCTACGGGCACCACCCCAGTACATGCTTTTTGGTAGACTAAATAAACAAACCTATAAACTGTAAAGAATAATCAGGAAGGCTTGGCGCCTGTGGCTCAACGGGCTAAGGCGCCAGCCACGTACACCTGAGCTGGCGGGTTCAAATCCAGCCTGGACCCGCCAAACAACAATGACGGCTGAAACCAAAAAAATGGCCGGGCGTTGTGGTGGGCGCCTGTGGTCCCAGCTACTTGGGAGGCAGAGGCAGGAGACTCACTTGAGCCCAGGAATTGGAGGTTGCTGTGAGCTGTGATGCCAGAGCACTCTGTCCAGGGTGACAGCTTGAGGCTCTGTCTCAAAAAAAAAAAAAAA
>CAUYON010065791.1:0-12353 GCA_963573935.1 Arctocebus calabarensis
AAGAAATAGCTGAAAATGTTAACAAATGGAAAAATATACCATGCTCATGGCTGGGAAGAATCAACATTGTTAAAATGTCTATACTACCCAAAGCAATATAT
The DNA here is from genome assembly GCA_963573935.1 of Arctocebus calabarensis. Taxonomy (NCBI): domain Eukaryota; kingdom Metazoa; phylum Chordata; class Mammalia; order Primates; family Lorisidae; genus Arctocebus; species Arctocebus calabarensis. Next base: position 102 of record CAUYON010065791.1, read on the forward strand.
AATTTTAATGCAATTCCTATCAAAGCTCCATTGTCATATTTTGAAGATCTTGAAAAAATAATACTTCATTCTATATAGAATCAGAGAAAAACTTGAATAGACAAGACATTACTCATAAATAAAAACAAAGCAGGAGGAATCACACTTCCAAACCTGAAGACCGTTATCACAAAAATGGAACAACAAATACCACATACACTCAATTAACTTGGAACTATTCAATTAATACTTATTTGCACATATGGAAATAGCACTCATCAAATTCAAATAGGTGGGATGGCAGCAATGCAATAATGAAATGGATAAATTCACAAGTAATGGGCACAATGCACTCTGTCTAGGTGGTGGGAACACTTATAACTTTGCTTCAAACAGTACAAAAACAATTTATATAAACAAAACATTTTTACTCCATAATATTCTGAAATCAACAAAAAATAAAAAAATGCTGCCAGATGAAAAAGTCAGGCTCTGAAAGAAATATTAACCTAATATTTATTATATCATATGTCTTTTTTTTATTCTTTTTGAGACAGAGTCTCACTCAGTCTCCCTGGGGTTGAGTACTCTGGAGTCATTGCTCACAGCAACATCAAACTCTTGGGCTCAAGTGATCCTCTTACCTCAGCCTCCCAAGTAGCTGGGACTATAGATAGGTACCCTCCGCAAGCCTGGTTATTTTTAGAGATGGGGTATCACTCTTGCTCAAGCTAGTCTCAAACTCCTAACCTCAAGCAATCCAACTACAGGTGTGAGCCACTATTCCCAGCAGATCATATATCTTAAAACATTAAGATTCATGTGGACACTATCTATAATTCCTATTACTGTTATGCTAATAATAATGCTATTATCTCAACAGTAGATTTTGAACTCAAACCTGGATATAATTTTGTTAACTATTGGACTACATTACCCTGTGGTAAAACCAAATTAATCAGAACAACTTTGAAAAAATAGCTTAGCATTTTCAAATGCTTCTTTCCCCAGGATCTCAAAATATATTTGTAGTATAAAGTATGATTTCCTGTAAGCTGGGAATCTAGACACAAATCCATATCTCTATAGTCAGTTGATTTTCAACTAAGGTGCAAAGACTACTCAATGAGGAAAGAATAATATCTTTAACAAATGGTGCTTGAATAGTTAAATGGTTACATGCAAAAGAATAAAGTTTGACCCCTACCTCACATCATATATAAAAATTTAACTCAAAAATTAATTGAGGAGACATACAACTCTTTGAAGAAAATGTAAGGGTAAATCTTCATGACTTTGGATTTGGCAAAGGATTCTTACACATGACACCAAGAACATCAGCAACAAAACTAAAAATAAATAAAATGGACTTTACAAAATTAAAAACTTTTGTGCATCAAAGGGCATGAACAAGAAACAGGAAAGATGATCCATAGAATGGAGAAATTATTTTTAAATCATGTGTCTGATAAGGGTCTATTAAATAGAACGTATAAAGAACTCATAACTTAACAACAGAAAGGCAAACAACCCACTTTTTAACTGGGCAAGAAGCTTGAGTAGACATTTCTTCTGAGAGAAACGGCCATTCGAACGGTCAACAAGCACATGAAAAGATGTTTCCCGTTAGTAGTCATTAGAAAAATCCAAATCAAACCCACAATGATCTCACTTTATACCCACCAGGATGGCTATAATGAGAAGAAAAACCCACAAAAACAGCAGTTGGTGAGGATGATATGGAGACATGAGAATCCTTATGCATTGCTGGAGGAAATGTAAAATAATGCAGCTGGTTATGAAAACTGGTGGGGTCTTGATAAATGAAAACACAGAATTACTACATGATTAGGAATTTCACCAGGAATTTACTCAAAAGAATTAAATACAGATGTTCAAACAACAACTTGTACATGACTATTTATACAGCACTATTCACAATAGCCCAAAGGTAGAAACAACCCAAGGGTCCACCAGGTGGTCAATGGATAAACCAAATGTGGTATAGCCATACACTTGAATATTATTCACTCCTGAAAAAGGAATGAAACACCGATCCTCGGATATGCTGCTGCAGCGATGAACCTTGAATATATCATGCTAAGTGAAAGAAGCCAGACAAAAAGAGGCCACCTGTTCTATGATTCCATTTATACAAAATGTCAGGAATAGGCACATCCACGGAGGCAGAAAGCAGACCAGTGATCACCAGGAGCCTGAGGGGGACAGGACCTGGGACTGATGGTTCACTGGGTGCAGGGTTTCCTTTGGGATGTTCACAATGTTCTGGAAGCAGACAGAAATGATGGCTGCACAACATGGTAAGCATACTAAGTATCACTGATTTTAAATTTTTTGTTATGAGTAATTTACCATACTAAAGTTAGGTTTTTCTAGCAATAGCTCTTTTTGGCTTGTAATTCCCAGTTTCTGCTCATCTGAAGCTGTCCTCAGAGATTTGCTCTCTTTGACTCTAAAACTTAGTCCTCAGTCCCAGTCACACGCCTTCGTCACCATTAAGGCAACATAATTCTTCTCTGTATAAGTCTAAGAATGGCTAATAATTGTGTGCCGGGAATATTTTATTTCTTACTTATAAAACTCCAACTATGCGGCAGTCACTGCAGTAGATACTGGAGATACCATGGTAAACAAGACAAATGAGGTTTCTACTTTTAAGTAACTTAAAGCATGGAAAAAAGATAGGAAATAAATTAATAGATAAATTTTGTAAGTTGTGAATGTTACAATAAAGAAAAAAACTGGGGGGCATTGTAGAAAAGACAGGAGAGAAGGGAATCAGTTTAGCTTAAGTGAACAGAGAAGGCCGCTCTGAGGTAATGTGTGAGCTGGGATCCCGTATTCAGGAAGGAGCTGGCTAGAGAGGAGAGGAGAGACTTCCAGGCAGAGGAAGCCTCACGTGTGAGGGGCTAAGGAAGGAAAGGCTTTGGGTTGTTCAGAGAGTTCAGAAAAGCCTAGAGTGGCTGAGGCTAACAGGAAGGAACGAGAGGACATTGATAAGGTGGGAAACATAAGCATGAAACAGATCCAATAAGGCCTATAAGTTTCTTGGGAAGCCATTGGAGAGTTTTACATGTGGGAAAATATGATCTGGTTGGTGCTTTTAAAAGACCCCATTCTGGCTGCCGTGCGGAGAATGGTATATAGGATGCAGAGGAGGAAATCAGGTAGGAGACTGTTGTGTTAGATTCCAGGTGAGAGGCAACAGGGCTCAGAGGCACGTGCGAATAGTAGAAGTGGGGGGAAACAAATCACCCCAAGTGCCTTGCCCTGTCGCCTGCCTTCCATTTTTAGCCCACTCTTGTTTGGTGAACAATATATCTGACAACCCGCCCCACAGCCAGCCTCAGAGGCTTGCCCTAACATGGCTGACTTTCCTGCTAGCTCTTTGTCAGGGCCAGCCCCCGCTTCTGCCCCCTGCACCTCCTCTTGGCTTTATCTGCTGCAGGGGTTCAAGGGACAGAGCATCCACGAACCACCCCAGCAAAATAAGAAAGAACAATAGCCCAAGATTTTGTCTTTTTTCAAGAATGTGGTCTCTGTAACAAATACACTGGTCCAGACACTTCCTGTTTATAAAGTGGGGTCCTGCACTTCAAAGTGGGGCTTGCTTTAACAGGAAGCAATAGGAGCCCTGCACACAGAGTGACAGCAAAGCCTCTTGGCACTGTCCTCATCCTGTGGGAGCTGATCTTTACAGACTGTGGTATCATCTCTCCTCTGAGAGCCGGTTATTATCCCATCATCAGTGGGGAGCCCAGGCGGGCCCAGAGTCTAGACCCCTCTGTGCTTCCCACTGCTCTTCCTCAAGGGCCTGTCTGAGGACCCAACCAGAGGCAGATGAGTAGACAAAGCATTTGCTAGAGAGAAGAGGACACCTGCTAAGTGCCCTGGAAAACAAAGCTGCTGCACACTTCAGCTTCCTCAGGAAAGGGCCAAGGTCCTGAAGGGTGATCCCTCCCCCCACAGACTCCCTGTTTAATGAAAAGTACAACTTTAGTGTAGCAAGCAGTCAAAGGCCTACAAAGTCAGTTTCAGGGGCTCTCATGTGATGAGGGGAAGCTGTCAGAAGGCTTCCAAGCATTCTTATTCCAATGGGTATTACACACTGGAAAGGAAGTGAAGCTGGAGAGCTTCAGTAGACTCTTGCAGAAGTTCAGACATGGGGCAGTTAAAGCAAGGGCACGGCTCCTTCTAAAACTTTTAACCTTACAAGCAGAGGATCATAAAGCATGTGAAGACCACTGAGTAAATACAGAAATAGTCTAAAAGGACTGAACATACAGGTTCAGTGTCAGAATAGAATAAAATTAATTTATGGCCAGGTTAATCTGATATACAGATAGCTAAGGGGGTGCATAATTGTGATTGTGTTTTGTAGGTAATTAGGCATTAGTGATAAACAGTTTATATAGTTAAGTGTAACTGGTGTTACTTTTACGTAACTAAACACATTGCAGCTGTTTCTTTTCTCATTTTAAGTTCCCCGGTATCCACACTCCTGTCAGTGTGGCCAATATTCTCTGATAGGAACACTAAATTATCACCACCATGAGGCAGACCCAAACCTATTAGCGTATGAACTTTTGCAGTCTCTCCCTTTCGCCTACTGCTAAGTCTTTCCTCCAAGGAGAGACCTCTTTTGTTAGAGTAGCCATTTGGGACTTTACCATGTAGTAGGAGATAGGGGAAAGGAAAACCAGTGCAGCTGGGGCTGAGAGAGAAAATTTTGCAGAGAGAAGTGCTGAAGAACAGCAAGGAGTTAGATGATACCGAAAAGACGGATTCTTTTAGAAGAATGGCTATGATGCAGTACTGCACTGAGAAATCAAAGTGAAATCCTTAGATTATTTGGAAATTTCTGCTCATTGCTGGTTTTTTTTTTTTTTTTTTTTTTGCCCTGATACATCTGAGACTGGACAACAGATTTTGTGTTTTAATAATTATCATCATCACACACTGATATGCCATATTTTGCCAGGTATAATGCATACTTTTTGGCCAAATTTTGGAGAGAAAACCAAGGATACACATTATACATGGGTAGCACTACTTCTGAATCTATATAAATTTTTATTCTTTTATTTATGCTCATGCGTTAAAAGTGTAACTCTAGAAAGCAATTACCACATCACAAGCAAGAATAACACCCTGGAATCTGGTCATCGCGCCCCTTGCGTGCTACCTCCGCCCTGGCCGCCCCTCACCGGGCAGGTACCTCTGCTCCCGGAGCCTCCAGTCCACAGGGCCCGTGTGCACCCGGCACCGCCTCCTCCACCATGCTGGAAGCCGGCGTGCCTCCGACGGCGGAGGGCGCAAAGCTTAGCGTCCGGCCCTTGGCAGGAGGAAGGCCAAGGATCGCGCAGTCCTGCCTCCTCCTCTCGCGAGGGTGCGCGGGGCAGAGGCGGCTGCTGCGAAGAAGCCGGGAGCGAGCCCAGGCGGCAGGACTCAGAGCGTGGCTCGCAGCCTAAGCTCTCAATCTCCCGCAGCTGACCTCTACCCGCCCGCGCTCGTCCTCGCGTCCTCTCCTCTCCTCTCCTTTCCTAGGTCCACCTGTGTCCTTTGGGCTTATTTCCTGGGAAACTGGCGTGAGAGGCCAGGGCCTGCGCCGCCTATCCCGGGCCGCTGCTGGGAGATCCCTGCCCCTCTGCACTGCCTCCTCTGTCATGCGGCTGGCCCCATACTGAGGCCCCCCATCACCATACTGAGGAGGAAGGACACTGAGCTGACATCTGGGAGACCTGGTTTCTGAGACCCGGTTCGACGAGTAGCCTGCTTTTGTGACCTTGGGCCTGAGTCCCTGTGAAATTTCTGCCTGTGAGCGTACCTGGCAGCCAAGCATGAAAGCTCCGGGGTACCTGAGCCCATAGATTGTAATTGTTAGCTGACTTGTCCGAACTCCCAAGATATTAAGTTGGTATAATTTTTCAAACTTGCCAGTAGGAAAAAGCATCCTGGATGCTTGTTAGTGAAAACTATTCCCAGGTCTTTCTCCTGGAGAGGTGATTCATGGTGTTTTGGGCGTGGTTCAGAAGACTCATTTTAACCTGCCTCCTGGGTGATTTGAAGGATTTACAAGTTTGAGAAAGGCTGGTATCGTTCATTCTGACACACTGAGTGCTCAAGGAGGTCATTAAACAGAAACGTAAATACAGAATACTTCACTGGGTTACCTACCATCAGGGAAGGCTTCCTCTTCAGCGTGGTGACCAGGGGGCCTCGGAATGGGACCTGCCGTGCCTAGAAGAGGCAGCTGAGAAAGGGCGGGCCCCGGCCCCTCACCCCAGCTTCCGCCCAAATAAGCCCCCCTGGGGTTCCCAGCAGAGTAGCTGTGGTCACATTCCTACCAATGGATATAGGTGGGAATAGGAAATGAGAGGATGTGGGGACAAGGGTGGCCAGGAGGGAACAGTCGGAGAGGTCAGGTGCTCAGGTCATCCAGGTCTGCACCTGCGCCTCTCGTGAAAGAAGGCGGTGCCCTACATGGCCACTTCTGCCCTCCTTTAAAAATTAAAACAAAAGATTTTTTTTTTCTGAAAGTTTGAATTAAAAACGTGGGTGCACTTTATACAAAGGAATACATTACACTTGGCCAGAGACAGTGAATATCTTTTTTTTTTTTTCTTTTTTTTTTTTTTTTATTGTTGGGGATTCATCGAGGGTACAAGAAACCATGTTACACTGGTTGCATTTGTTAGGAAAAGACCCTCTTACAATCGTGTTTAGCCCCCAAAAGGTGTGGCACACACCAAGACCCCAAGACCCCACCCCCCTTACTCCTTCCAATCAAGAACATTTTTAAACTTAGATAATACGAAAGCCGTTAAAAAAAAACTATTAAATATTACAATCACAAGTCTACTTATTTTGTCTTTATATAATATGGATTTTGGAATTTATCCTCAAGAGTCACAAAAAGACAATCTGTTTTACAAATGAAAAGACAGAGACTCAGATAAGTTAAATGAGCTACCCAAGGTCATGGAGCATACGGTCAAAGCAAGACTCCAGCTCTCCTACGAAGTCTGGGCTTCATCCAAAAACCCCAAGTTGCCTCTTTTTATGAATTTCTCAAAACAGGGAATGGGCTCATTCAGGAATTGTCAGAAGATTCTATAGGCCCTCCAGGTAAATTATTACATCACAGCCCAGCTCATGAGACATTATAAATGTCAGAAACTAAAGAGAAGTACAAGGAAGTTCTAGGAACTGAAGTATGGAGTTGGAATTTCCAAAACACAGTCTAGTTTTAGCAGGGAAGAGACCATACCAATCTGACGTAATTATGCAGCCAGTTGCATGAATTAAGCAATGCTGGCGTAACAAAATATCACAAGCTGGGAGGCGAAGAGACAGAAGCCTTTTGCCTCATAGTAATAGAGACCAGAAGTAAAAAAAAAAAAAAAAAGGTGTCAGCAGGGCTGGGTCCCTCTGAGGTTGGAGAGAAGGATCTGTCCTGGGCCCCTTTGAGGTTGGAGAGAAGGATCTGTCCTGGGCCCCTCTGAGGTTGGAGAGAAGGATCTGTCCTGGGTCCCTCTGAGTCTGTGAGAGAAGGATCTGTCCTGGGCCCCTCTGAGTCTGTGAGAGAAGGATCTGTCCTGGGCCCCTCTGAGGTTGGAGAGAAGGATCTGTCCTGGGCCCCTCTGAGGTTGGAGAGAAGGATCTGTCCTGGGCCCCTCTGAGGCTATGAGAGAAGGATTTGTCCTGGGCCCCTCTCAGCAGATGACTTTACAAGTCTTCTCCCTGTGTCTCTTTGTATGGTCATTTCTCTGTTCCAAATTATCTGTGTCCAAATTATCTTTTTACAAGGATGCCAGTGATACTGGATTGGGGCAAGCCCCGCTCCAGTCATGTCCTCATCTTAACAGATTCCATCTGCAGCAATTCTATTTCCAAAGGAGGTCGCCTTTTGAGGTACTGGGGCTCTGAATTTCAATCTGTGAATTGGCGGTGAGTATACATAATTCAACCTATAGCATCAGGAGAAAACCAAATCCTTGACACCTTTCCCTTATTTTCTCAGTTTCTTTTTCTGAAAATATGCCCCATTAAATGTTCAAATTAGGTGGAAAATAAGATTTGGGGGTTAGAAATTCACTTCACAATTACCTATTTTTAAATGCTTTATTTAATAAAATGGAGAATGCATTATCTCTTCTGAATGAACACATCCTCTAGGATGCTTTATAATCAAAGGAAGTAATAATAATTTAAATTATAAATAAATAAATATGTATACATGTATACCTCCATATTTGTGATATATAAAAAAAGTTATGCTATATAACAGAGTCACTAACAAATAATGTAAAAACATTCACCTAATAGATACACCAAAAAGTTCAACTCTCAAGTGGATATGTCACATTTTAAGGGATTTTGTCAATTATAACTGTACAGCTGAATGAAATCTGAACACCTCAAACTGAGAAAATACAAATAAAAATTTAAAATCCAATCTGCTTTTCCATTCGACCATGATATTTACCCTTTGCTTTTCACTCAGAAAGAAAAGCAAGGATAACAGGTTTCCTTTTGATTTCCAGTCAACTCATCATGTATAGCTCTTATTGTAAATAAGAACATGTCTCTTTACAGGAAGGTTAAAGAGGAAATGTTTCCTCTTATCAGGTACATCTAATCAATAGTTCCTCTGTAATATGTAGCTGTACCTTAACCTAAAAATCTTTTGGCAAATATGTTTATCTAACTTGGCTTAGCTATGCTGAGTTAATTTTGAACACAAGTTCTGCCAGCAAGCCAATGAAGAATAGCAAATATTTCTCATGAGAGTAAATTATATAAAGTATATTAAACTGATAGTCTTCTAAATGTACCTACTTCTTACTCTTAGTTTGTCTGTTTTCACTAACTCGAATTTTGCTCACTCATTTTTGACTGACTTATTCATGGGCCAATCCCGACCTAAAACTAGATTACTTTCCTTAAATTTATAATATTGTTGGCTGGAACTGGAATGCATTGTCTAAAATATAAGTCATGTTGTACATAGAGGCTTAGTCTTATGTAGTCAACAAATGCATATTTAATCACAGTGAGATGAGAAAAATAAATTATGCCAATACACATAACCAAAATAACAAATAAAATTAATTATGGGTTTTTTGTTTGTTTGTTTTGTTTTGTAGTTTTGGGTTGGGGCCAGGTTTGAACCCGCCACCTCCGGTGCCCTACTCCTTGAGCCACAGACGCTGCCCCAATTATGTTTTCTTATGAAAAAAATTTATTTCTCCATAACAGCATAGTGTTGGTACAAAAGTAGAGACATAGACCAATGGAACGGAACAGAGAACCCAATTATAAAACTACCTACAACCAACTCATGTTTGACAAAGTAGACAGCAACAGACACTGGGAAAACTGGATAGCCACATGCAGAATAATGAAACAAGACGTCTCTCCCTCACCAGTCACAAAAATTAATTCAAGATGGATATAAAAGACTTAGATCTAACACATGAAGCCATAAGTATGCTAGCGAAAAATGTAGGAAAAACTTTTCTGGATATTGGCCTAGGAAAAGAATCTGTGACTACTGATGGCAATCATGGCAGCAACACAAATAAATAAATGGGATTTGATGAAACCCAAAAGCTTCTGAGACACCTAAGGAAATAATCAACAGAGCAAGCAGACAACCTACCAAATGGGAGAAAATAATCACAAGCTTATCTTTAATCTTTTTTCCACATACTTCTTTTTCCTTCTACTTGCCCTAATGGCCTAACTTTCTCCTGAAAATATGACTTTGTAACCTTTTATAGCCCTTTCCAATTCTGGCCACTGTTTCTTCAATCTCTGTCCAACTTCAAGGGCCAAGAGGAATAATAAGTAAACTCCTTGCTCCCCACTGTCCCTTCCCTACACAGTTGGTCCTCCACACTCACAGGTTTTCCGTTCAAGGATTCAACCAAACACAGATCAAAAATATTCAAAATAGATTTGAAAAATAAAAAGTCATAATAAGAAAAGATATTTCTAAATACAGAATAACAACTACTTACATAGCATTTTATTAAGTATAGTAAGAAATCAAGAGATGATTTAAATCAATGGTCCCCAACCATTTTGGCACCAGGGACTGGTTTCATGAAGACAATTTTTCCATAGAGTGGGGGCTCAATAGAGTCTTAGAAGGAGTGGGCAACCTAGATCCTTTACGTGCGCAGTTTACAGTATGATTTAAGCCTCTGAGAATGCAATGTCATAGCTGATGTGACAGTAAGCAGAGCTCAGCCAGAGATGGGAGCAATGGGGAGTGGCTGTAAATACACATGAAGCTTCACTGCCTGCCCCCAGTGCAAACTTCCCCTTGTGTGGCCTAGTTCCTAACTGACCACAGACTGGTCAGTGGCCCAGGGTTTTATGCAACTATTCCACCATTTTATGTAAAAAGGTTGAGAATTCAAGATTTTGGTATCTGAAGGGGTCATGGAACCAATCCCCCTTAGATACCAAGAAATGACTGTACTTGAGCCCCTATAATCTCTCAATAGACTCTGTTCCTTAAAATAAGATATTCCAAGGTGTGGCGGGTCATACCAACAAGCCCTTCCTTAGTGTGACCAGAATCATGGCTGAGCGAACATCTGGCTATGTGGACATACCTGACCCAACCCACACCAGTTCACCTGACCCAACCCACACCAGTTAGATCCCACACTTCTCTGAAATTCAGAATGGGAATATTCTTGGTGTAGAATGCTGTGGGAAATGATGTTAAAAATAGCAATGGAAGAAGCAATCTATACATTTGTATTCATTCATTCTCTCTCAAATATAAACTGAGTAACTAACTACCTGCTGGCAGCCAGGTACTATGCCAAGACCTATACTGCACATGGTTTTCAGAAGGTAAGTAGAACAGTTTAGTTAAAGCTTAATGTTCATCTGGGAGGTAGGAAAATTAGGTTGAGGCTAAAATCATTGAAAGGTTTATCTTACAGTTAAAGTGAAAGGTAGCTAGTTTCACAGAATGTTGAAAGGTTTATCTTACAGTTAAAGTGAAAGGTAGCTAGTTTCACAGAATGTTTCTTAACTGATTGCCATGAAAAAGTCCTCAGCTTCTCCATCACTTGCCTATCAAGACTAAGGTAGTCAATGCTGACTGAAATACAATTTCGACTCACTTCTGTTATTACTAGGCCTGACTTGTCTGTCATGGCAGGGTTCTCTCCCTGACTCTAATGCAAGGAAAAGGCCACTGGAAGACCAAAGAAAACCATGACCTCTGTCCTAGGTCTGTTTGTTGTTGCTTAGTCAATATTTTTCTATCTCTGGAACCTACTCAGTCGGTATGTGCAGATCTGAGCGGAATAAGAAACATGCTTCATCAACTTGGAGAGGTGACTGGGATAGAATGAGTTAAAATCCCTCAGGATTTCTGCAAGAATACCTTGCTGGGTGTGGAAAGTAAGTCTGGGAAATGTGCCTTCTTTGGCTTGAGGAGAGGGTGGGAGGAAAGTGAGGTGGAAGGAGAGCCAAATACTTTCAAAGAACAACATTATGTCCTAAGGAAAGAGTGATTTAACGGTATGCAACACATCTGTGCTTGCCCAACGGCACAGTGATTAAGAAATACTGTTATCGCCTTCAAAAGCAAGTTTTCTGAAACATTAAATACGATAACCTCCTGGTGGATTTTTCCACAGCAGTTGCAATAACCACTTCTAATCATGCTGCTAAGAAGATAAGGCAAGTTGAGATCTAAGAGAGAGGACACAGGCTGCCCAGGAAGAAGTGCTGTTCCTAAATGTGATCTATCAGGATACAATCTAGCAAGTGTTCCACTCAAGGGACCAATCCCTTAGTTCCAAACCTTTTCTGCTCCATCCAGCTTCCTGGGGTCTGATGACTGGAATTTTGAAGATTTGGGTGTTCAGGGTTTATGGAGTTAAGTAACTGCAAATCAGCCTCTTAAACTTCAAACCTTACATGGTTTTAACTAGTCAAATACAGGGTTTCTAAGGTGATTAAAAAATCCTATTTACAAGATTCTAGGGCGGCTCCTGTGGCTCAGCGAGTAGGGCACTGGCCCCATATACTGAAGGTGGCGGGTTCAAGCCCAGCCTCGGCCGAACTGCAAAACAAAAAAATAGCCGGGCACTGTGGTGGGCGCCTGTAGTCCCAGCTACTCGGGAGGCTGAGGCAAGAGAATCGCTTAAGCCCAAGAGCTGGAGGTTGCTGTGAGCAGTGTGACGCCATGGCACTCTACCCAGGGTGATAAAGTGA
>CAUYON010065793.1:0-34248 GCA_963573935.1 Arctocebus calabarensis
TCCACGCTTCAGTGGAATTTTCTCTGATTAGAGCTTGTGGGATGGGACCTGCTGTCCTCCCTGTGGGAGGGGCCGGCTGCCCCTCCGCCACACAGGGGGAAACAGTCTGCACCCGTTTCCACAGTTAAGAACTATATTTCAGATGCGCCAATCCTCCCGATCTCTGTGTCTTACCAGTTGCCCATCCACTCCAATAGTTCACACGGGGAAAGATACAGAGCTCCCAACCTCTCACCTGGTGACCTGGGAGAGATGGGCTATAGGACCGTCTCCGCCGCCATCTTCCTCCTCAATGGATCTCTTTTTCTGATTTCCATGTGCCTGTATTATAGGTATATGTCCTTTCACTCTGAGTCTTGTTTTATCCTTTGAGGTAGGATGAGTCTCTTGTAGGCAACAGATACCTGGCCTAAGTTTTTCTATTCAATCAGCCAACCTGTGGCTCTTTAGAGGAGAATTTAAGCCATTCACATTCATTGAGAGAACTGATGGATATGGTAGTGTTTTGGCTTTGAAAAACAAAGGTCTAGTGCATATTTTTAACCCTTTCATCATCACAGAGGCTAGGTTTAATTGTTTAAATTCTGGGCAAGTTTACTGTGATGGCAAATTTCCTCAACAAGTGGATATCAGAACAGTATTTTATTTCTCCATCACAAATGAAACTCATTTTAGCTGAATACAGAATCCTGGGCTGAAAGTTGTTTTGTTTTAGAAGATGGAAGACCAATGACCATGCTGTTCTGGCTTGAAAAGTTTCAGCTAAAAGATCTGCAATAAGTCATTCTAGTAATTTTCCCTTTGTAGGTAATACTTTTCTTATACATGGTTGTATGTAAGACTTTTTCCCTCATATTAACTTTGACAAAGTTAATTATGATGTGTCTAGGAGATGCTTTATATGAAATGAGTCATGCTAGTGTTCTAAACCTATCTACTATCTGAATTTCTCTATCTCTTGCAATGCTTGGGAAATTCTCCTCCATAATATCTTTGAGTAGAGCATCAGTGCCATTAGGACCATCCTCTTCCCCTTCAGGAATCCCTATAATTTGGAGGTTTGATCTTTTGGAATGATCCCATGACTATCTCAGGGAATATTCTGTTCTTGTTTTCCTTTTTCCTGCCTCTTTGAATGCTTGGTATTGTTCAAAATCTTTGTCTTCAATTTCTGAGATCCTTTCTTCTGCCTGTTCAAGGGAGTCTACTGTATTTGAAGCTCCTTTGGATACTTTTTTTCATTTCCTTAAGCTCTGCTATATTTTTTCTCATTATATCCATGCCCTTGGTGACTTTGCCTTTGAATTCATTAATTTCTTGAGACAACGTTTGAACTACTTCTTGGATTTCTATTTCCATCTTTTCCACCATTTTATTCATCTTATTTGCTATCCATATTCTGAATTCTATTTCTGACATTTCAGCCATTTCTCTATAAACTGTATCTTCTGTTGTTACTCCTTTGTCATCCCTTGGGGATGTTTATCCACTCTGATTATTCATATTGCCAGAGTTCTTCTGCTTGTTCTTCCACATGAGTATTTTCCACAATTTGGCAATTAAACCTGGTAGAGGAGAGGCAACAACTCAAAGTCAGAGTGGGTGTTGGTAACAGTCACCTATGGAGGACAGCAGACTGATTAATGAATTGTAAATCTGATGGGGATTTATTTCTGGCAGTCAGTTCAAATAATCTTAAGTAATAGCAATTAGGGGGATATAAAATAATCTTATGTTAGCATTGGCAATATATGAGTTTTATCAATAATAAAAGTCACTTCTGGAGGGTGGAGCAAGATGACAGACTAGAGACAGCTTATTTGCAGCTGGGCATGGTGAGGTTGGGGAGAGAAGACCCCAGGAACCTCTGGCTTATGGGCTCTGCCCAGAAATATCCCTTCATGGGCACAGGGAGGCAGCAGAAGACCTTAAGACCACAAGAGGAGGACAAAAGCAGTGGATAAATGGCAAGTATTTGCATTTAGGCAAGGCCAGCCAACTGTGGCAGCAGCAGCTACAGTGGCAGTGAGTTTGCAGAGAAAGCCTGCCCTGTGGGTTTTTATTTTTATACTTGGGCACTTGGTTGAGTTACCTTGGAAGAGCTTGAGTGAGAAAGTGACTTCCAACAGTGCCCAGAGGCCAGGACTGAGCCACTGGGGTGGAGCAGAGCTTTCACTGCTTGGCTGATGCCAGATGATGCCATTGTGAGAAAGCTTCTTTGCAGGCTTGGCCCTCAGGATCCTAGTGCAAGGCTGGTTTTTGGCATGCCTGATAAATGGGGCAGCCATTCCTGGGGAGATTTGAGTGACCAATGCTTTCCTGGAAAACCCACTGTGTAGCATAGGCATATGGTTTGGAAAGGTCAAGGCATGTCTATTAAGTGGGCTAAGGAGAGATTCAGGCTTCCAAACCTGTGGGGTTTGTGGGCAAAGACATTAGAAAAATGGTACTTCAACTCCTTGGCAAGACAAAGCTTCGTCTTATACAGCTGTACCAACATTGTGATTAGCATCTCATACCCCAAAAGATCATCTGTTGCCCAGGCAATATACAGCAATAACATATATATGTATGTGTGTATGTGTGTGTATTTTTTCTCTTTTTAATCATTTTTTAACTATTTCCTCCTAGATATTTCTTTTTCTGATTTTTCTTTGTTTTCCTCATGTAATTATAATTTTCCATTGTTTCCTTCTTTAATAATAAAGGCTTCATTTTTATTAGCTTTTCTGCCCCTATTATTCATTTTGCCCCCAATTTCATCCCTTAAAGGTTTTTGTTTGTTTGTTTTGGTTTCATATATAGTGTTTTTGTTTTTCTTCTGTATTTGGTGGAGGTGGGGTCTTATGTCTACATTGGCTGGCAAAGAGCTGCAGACTTCAAGGGACACAAACAACCCAGCCCTTCCAGAGGTTGGGATTTGTAGGTGTGGGTCAAAGTACCCTACTGTACACTATTATTACTCCTGTCTCTCTCTTTGTGTTCCTTTCTTTTTTTTGTCAATATTCCCCTTTACTCTCCCACTTTCCTTTCTCTTTTCTTTTATCTTTTATCTCTTCTTATTCATCAATCTCCTCTTCCTTTCAGTCCTTTACCAAAAGGACCCTTCAATACCTTAGGTCAGAGGCATGGTAAATTAAAGAGCAAAATGAAGTGACAGGATAAAGTAGAGCAAGAAAACAGACAATAAGAAAACACTCATGAGGAAGAAACAGAATGATCACTGACAGAATTATGGAGCTTCATGAAGCATTCAAAGGTAGAAGTTATAGGTATCCCACAAGGGGAAGAATTCCCCAGAGAATTGGAAGACCTACAAGAGGATATTATAAATGAAAATTTCCCAAATATCACCAAAGATTCTGACACAGTCCTTTCAGAGGGATATTGGACTCTAGGTCATATCAACCCAAATGGCACTTCTCCAAGACACATTTTCATGAACTTTTCCAAAGTCAAGATGAAAGAGAAGACTCTCCAAGTAGCCAAGAGTAAGCACCAATTGACCTACAGAGGCAAATCCATCAGGGTGACTATGGACTTCTCAAATGAAACTTTACAAGCCAAAAGAGAACGATCATTTACCTTTATCCTAATTAGACAAAATAATTCCAGCCCGGAATTCTATATCCTGCTAAGCTAGTTTTAAAAGTGACATAGAAATAAAATCATTTACTGATATGCAAATGTTGAGGACATTTGCCACAAGACCAGCTCTACAGGAAATACTTAGACCTATTCCACATACTGACCATCACTATGGACCACCAGCAAACTAAATACCCAGAAACTAAAGGAAAAAACCTAGCTTCCACAATTGCACAAAAGATAAAAGTAAGCAATGAACTCCCACAAAATAAGATGAATAGAACTCCACGATGCTTATCAATTATCTCAATAAATTATCTAAAATATCTTCCCACTAAAGAGACATAGCCTGGCTGACTGGATAAAAAAGCACAAGCCATCCATTTGCTACCTGCAGGAAACACACCTAGCCTGAAAAGAGAAAGTACAACTCATGGTTATGGGGTGGAAAATAATTTTTAGGCAAATAGAAATCAGAAGAAAAAAGGGGTTTCAAACTTATTTTCAGACATATGTAGATTTAAGTCAACTAAAGTCAAAAAAGAAAGGACACTTCATATTGGTCAAGGAAACAATACAACAAGAACACATTTCAATTCTAAATATTAATGCATCCAACTTAAATGTTCCATGATTTTTGAAACAGACCTTAATTAGTCTGAGCAATATGTAATAACCAATAGCACCATAATATCAGGGGACTTTAACATTCCTCTTCCAGAGCTGGACATAAACTAAACAAACATAAACTAAAAAAAGATATAGAGGACTTAAAAGTGACCCTAGAACAACTGTGTTTGATATATATACATATCATTCCATCCCAAAGCAAAAGAATATATGTTCTTCTCATCAGCCCATGGAACATTCTCCAAATTAGAGCGTATCCTAGGACATGGATCCCTATTCAATAAATGGCACTGGAAGAACTGGATAACCACACGTAAAAGACTGAAACTCGACCCACACCATTTACCCCTACCAATATTGAATCAAGATGAATAAAAGATTTAAATATAAGACACAAAATGATAAGACTCTTAGGAGAGATCGCTACTGAGGACAGTATAGAGGGTACTCGCAGCCAGCAGCTCTCGGTGAACAGTGTGTTCCACAGACTCTGAGGAAAGGCTGAGCAAGGGTTCACTTGCAATTCACAAGTATTTGAGGTGGTGAAAGAGGAGTTAGGATATGGACAGCCTCTTGCAGAAGATCCGGGAGTGGCAGAAGTTAAGGCGACAGCTCCTAGAGCAGCAGTTGGGAGCTGAAAGTGCTGACAGCATTGGCACTGTGTTAAATAGCAAAGATGAGCAGAGAGAAATTGCTGAAACAAGAGAAACTTGCAGGGCTTCTTATTATACTTCTGCTCCAAATACAAAATGTAAGTATTTGGATGAAGGAGAGACAGATAAAGACAAAATGGAAGAATATAAGGATGAAGTAGAAATACAACAACAAGAAAACTTGCCATATGAAGAAGAGATTTACAAAGATTCAAGTACTTTTCTTAAGGGAACACAGATTTTGAATCCCCATAATGATTACTGCCAACATTTTGTAGACACTGGACATAGGCCTCAGAATTTCATCAGGGATGTAGATTTAGCTGACAGGTTTGAAGAATACCCTAAACTAAGGGAGCTTATATCAGGCTGAAGGATGAGTTAATAGCTAAATCTAACACTCCTCCTATGTATTTACAAGCAGATATAGAAGCCTTTGACATCAGAGAACTAACATCCAAATTTGATGTTATTCTTCTGGAACACCCTTTGGAAGAGTATTACAGAGAGACTGGCATCACTGCTAATGAAAAATGCTGGACTTGGGATGATATTATGAGGTTAGAAATTGATGAGATTACAGCACCTAGATCATTTATTTTTCTCTGGTGTGGTTCTGGGGAGGGATTGGGCCTTGGAAGAGTGTGTTTACGAGTGAGGTTACAGAAGATGTGAAGATATTTGTTGGATTAAAACCAATAAAAACAATCCTGGGAAGACTAAAACTTTAGATCCAAATGCTGTCTTTCAGAGAACAAAGGAACACTGACTGAGGGGGATTGAAGGAACTGCAAAGCGTAGCACAGACGGAACTTCATTCATGCTAATGTTGACATTGACCTAATTATCACTGAAGAACCTGAAATTGGTGATATAGAAAAATCTATAGAAATTTTTCATATAATTGAGCAGTTTTGCCTTGGGAGAAGACGCCTTCATCTATTTGGAAGAGATAGTACAATTAGACCAGGCTGGCTCACAGTTGGACCAATGCTGACAAATAGCAACTACAATGCAGAAACAATTCCCCACCCCATCTGCATCCTATTTCAGTGATTCCAATTCCTACTTGACTGGATGTACAGAAGAAATTTAGAGACTTCGACCCAAATCGTCTCCTCCAAAATCTAAATCTGATCAGGGTGGGGGAGCACCCAGAGGCAGAGGTAAAGGTGGCACTTCTGTTGGCCATGGACGAGAAAGAAATTGATCTAACTTCCGAAGAGAGAGGGGTGGCTTTAGAGGGGGCCGTGGAGGAGCACACAGAGGTGTCTTTCCACCTCCATAATTTTTGAAGACATTGATCATATTAATGCCTCTCTAACTATCTTTATTATCATTTGCATTTCAAGTGGGAAACTTACTTTAGAACTTAATTCAAGCTTGCACCTTTACTTTGGTTTCTCTGAGCTGAAGGAAGGAATCTTAGTCAACCTCCTTTGCAGTTGTCACACACACTGTCTGGTTTTGTTCAGGATAAGTGAGCAATTCTGCCTCTTATCATCCGCAGAATGGAGCAACACAAGTAGACTTCAGAGACTGAATCTGTTCTTATAAATTCCAACTACTTACTAAAGTTTGCTTTTTAGAAATAGTTGAACAGTTGAAAAAGTTCCAATCTGTGGTATCATAATAGTGCCCACAGGTGTGGGTAATGTGCATCCTCCCACTGCTGTCATAGAAAATGGAGAACTATCTGGGAGCCTTGAAAAAATGGAGTTGGGACAGATGGTAAGCTTTTGTCACAGTTTTAACGTTTTCTTGATGAAAGAATAAAAAGAGGTAGGCTTCTTTTTTTAATCTTAAATAAATTCAGATATGATTGAGTATTGAAGAAGTTGAAAGACTTTGAACAAAATTACCTCCTCCCAAATCTAATCTGATGGGGGCAGTAGAGATCCCAGGAGTGAAGTAAAACTTGGTAGGCAGACTAAAAAAAAAATAACAAAAAAGTTCATTGTCTCATTAATCTCAACTATGTAGTGACGTATGTCTCTTAATCTTAGGCAGTTGTACTGCCTAAGACCCAAATGAGGACAAATATCCAAGAGCTAGAACTCTGGTGTAGACTTGAAGTAGTTTCATATTCCTCAGCATAATAAAGTAACAGAGGTAACAACAGAGATGCCTGGTCATCAGATGCTTGGTTTGAACATTTTGTGGAATAAAGTATGTGGGACGAGGAAATGACATACATCTTCAAACTTGTTATGGAGAAAACTTAATGTAAAATCAATTATAGAAAACTCTTAAGAATATGGAAAATGAACTGCAGTTGCTTTTCATTAATACAAATAATATTAATTATTTAATATTTAATTATTTAACATATTTAATAATATTTAATTATTTATTAATAAAGCTTTGTGTTGTTTCTAAGGGGCTGATCATGCAGATCTGTTAGTTGTGTAAGACTTCATGCTGCCATTTCTTTTTCTATACTGTAATTCATGTTTTAAACGAATTTGATGAATGATATTATGCCATTGTCATTCCTCAGGAGTACTTTTTATTGTGTTACAATATTTCTAATGAAACTTGAAGCCTTTGAAATTTGAGAATCTGCTTTCTGCAAATGGAATTACTGTTGTTATTTACAAAATGAAAAGACTGACCCATTTTTTTTAATTTAAAAAAAAAAATTCTTACAAGAAAGTGTGGGGAAAACCCTTGACGATGTTGGACTAGAGAAAGATTTTATGAGAAAGACTTCAGTCGTCATCACAACAACAACAAAAATTAACAAACAGGACTTAAATAAGCTAAAAAGCTTCTGCACAGCTAAGGACATAACAAGTAAAGCAAAAAGACAACCTTCAGAATGGGAAAAAATGTTAGCTTTTAAAAAAATTTTTTTTTACTTTTTTTCTCAAATTAATATGAGGGTACAATTTTTAGGTTACATTGTTCTCTCTTTCAGGGTAAACTTCCATTTGTAGAAGAGACTCTTACCCAGGGGACATATTATACACCCTCACAATGTGCACATTAGGTGAGATCTTGCCTTATGTCCTCCTTCCTGCCACCAAACATTCTTTCCCCACCCCCTCCCACTTCCCTCTACCCCCAAAATGGACTAAATTAGTGTTTTATTGTTCTTATGAGCATGTAATTGTTTATATATTGATTTCATATTAGTATGGAGTATATTAGATATTTATTTTTTCCATTCTTATCATACTTTACTAAGAAGAATGTATTTCAACTCCATCCAGGTAAATGTAAAAGATGTAAAGTCTCCATCTTATTTAATGGCTGAATAATATTCCATGGTATACATATACCACACATTATTGATCCATTCATGGGTTGATGACCACTTAGGTTACTTCTATGAATTGGCAATTATGAATTGAGCCACAATAAACATTCTAGTGCAAATATCTTTGTGGTAAAATGATTTTTGTTCTTGTGGGTAGAGACCTAGCAATAGCTTGCAGAGTCAAATGGAAGGCCTACTTTTAGATCTGTGAAGATTCTCAAAATGGGAAATGTTATTTGCAAGGTACCAATCTAATAAAGGGTTACTAACTAGAATCTACAGAGAACTCAAATAAATCAAAAACATCTACCTCTGGGTAAGAGATATGAACAGAACTTTCTCTGATGAAGACACGAATGGCAAACAAACATTTGAAATAATGCTCATAGTCCCTGATCATCAGAGAAATTCAAATTAAAACCACCCTGAGATATCACCTAACCCCAGTGAGAATAGACCACATCACAGCCTCAAAGCTGCAGATGCTGGCATGGATGTGGAGACAAGGGAACAGTTTTACACTGTTCATGGGACTGTAAAGTTTTACAACTTTTTTGGAAGGAAATATGAACAATCCTTAAAGAACTCAAATTAGATCTCCCATTTAATCTTGCAATCCCATTAGTAGGCAGCTACCCAGAATAAAAAAAAAAAAATCCTTTCCTCATAAGGACATTGTCACTAAACTGTTTATTACACCTCAATTTACAATTGTCAAAACATGGAAACAACCTAAATGCCCAAAACCCAGGAATAGTTTAAAAAGCTATAGTATATGTATACCATGAAATACTATTCAGCCATTAAAAAAGATGGAGACTTTACATCTTTTCTATTAATCTGTATCAAGTTGGAACACATTCTGCTTAGTAAAGCATCCCAAAAAATGAAGAAACAAAAATCCAAAGTACTCAATTCTAATATGAAGGCAGTAGATGATCTAATACAAGGTGGGGAGTAGAGGAATGGGGTAGCAAGAAAAGGGGAAGAGGGAGGGAGGTGGGAGACATGGTGTTTGGCACACCTCTTGGGAGCAGGACACAATTACAAAAGGGACTTTACATAACAAACACAATCAATGTAATCTGTCTTTGTACCTTCAATGAATCCCAAACAAGGAAGAAAGAAAGAAAGAAAAGAGAGAGAGAGAGAGAGAATTGCAGGGAAAATGTTTGTTCATTTTTATGCCAGGCAGGATGACACCTAGGCTCACAGTGGGACCTCCCTGGAGGAGAAGGCCCATATTTAGTGGCTCTCTTCTGTGGGGTAATGTGAGAGCTTCTTTGTTCCCTGCTTGCTTGCAGAGAGCCCACAACAGGCCTCTGGCTCGGGGAGTGGTCTCCTGTCCACTTGGCAATGGGATTCATACTTGGTCTTTGTTTTCTTGCTATCTCTTTCGTAGAAGCACCACTTATGAGTGGCGCCTGTGGCTCAAGGAGTAGGGCACTGGCCCCATATGCTGGAGGTGGTGGGTTCTAAACCAGCCCCAGCCAAAAACTGCAAAAAAAAAAAAAAAAAGGAGAAAAAAAAAAAGAAGAAGCACTGCTTATCTCAAAAGAGATGATGTGCACTTGTCTATCTTCTTTCTATGCTTAGTTCCCCACCTTCGGCTTCACTGAGTCCACTTCATTCTAATATCTCTCCCTCTGGACAGGAGCCTCAGGCAAAAGCTGCTTCAAGTTGGCCATCTTCCTCTTCTTAGCCCTTTTATCAAGCCCTTTTATCACTTTTTAAATTTCACTTTCTTTTTTGTTGTGTGGTTTCCCCAGAGAAGACTGATGTAATTTCTCTTTTTTACTCTGAGGTAAGGAGTTTTTATTTTTCTTTCTAGCTTATTCCACATTTTTTTCTTTCTCATTTCATTTCTATAGTTTAACTGTTATATTTCCAGGACTTTTTATCCCACCCTGAGCTCCCTAATCTGGGGTTTGGTGTCCATAAATACTTTTTTTAAAAATTGACAATAATTTTGCTTCATGTATGAATTTTCTCTTTTCTTCCTTCTCCTTCTGACATAACCATTATTCATAGCTTATACCTTTTGTAATTGTTCCACTGGTCTTTGAATTCCCAGTCTCTTTTTTCTCTTTTGAGTTACATTTTTAGGATTCTACTCACATTTCCTTAAGCTCAGTGATTCTCTACTTAGCTGTGTTGAGTCCGTTAATGCATCCATCAAAGGCATTCCTCATTTCTTTCTGATGTTTTTATTTGAAGCACTTCCTTTGGGTTCTTAAACTTTCCAACTCTCTGCTTACAAAGGTACTTGTTCTTTTATGCTGGCTCCTTTTTCCATTTGAGCCTTAACCATATGAACATAATGGCTTCATATTTTCAGTCAAATAATTTTATTATCATTCCCATATTTCAGTGGGATTCTAACTCTTGTTTTCTCTACTCAAACTGTGCTTTTCTTTTTCTTTTCTTTTTTTATTTTCAAATTTCTTGTAATTTGTTGTAAAACCTACCCATCATGTCTTGGGAGAAAGAAACTGAAGAACATAGGGACTTGGTGTGAGGTTCACCTGACTAGAGGTTAGGCTTTGTTTACTATTTACTGAACCTGCAAGTGACAGAGACTGAAAGTGCCTCTGTCCTTCCCAATTTTCCGCTGTTGTCTTACAGATGCTCTCAGTAGCTAGCACTACATAACTTTTAACACACAGTACTTCCAGTCATATTCTCCAGTTTCTACACTGAAGCCCCATAGTTATGGTGCTAAGGTTTAGAGGATAGAGAAGAGTTCTATAGTTCTATGATGATGTCTCTGTCTTCAGGGAACCCTTGTGCCCAGATTTTGAATTTCACCAATACGTCTCAGGATTTTTCCTTCTTAAATAGGAAAATAAGAGTAGAGGAGCTAGATAGGTATTTCTCTTCACTCAGAAATTTCTAGAGGAGCTAGATAGGTATTTCTCTTCACTTAGTTTCTGGCAGTACTCAGTTTGGTTCTGGTAAAGTGATTTCTCTTGGAGGCGGGTCTTTATAAGGAGGATGTAGTTCTCTGCATCACACTTGACTGGGCACTCCTGGGAAAATGTTATGGGTATCCACACTGAGAGTGCAGGGATTCTTCAATGATGGCACAGGTTTTCCTACCTCACGGTCCAGTTCTCTTGAGAATTCTGATCTTTGCCTTTTGCTTTGCCATGAGGTGATTCTATGTATCTGCCTGCCTCTCCAGTCCTCCGGGGAATAGTTTGATCAGTGACAAAAGTTCTTGGATAAATGAAATCTATTTGATTTTTAGTTTGTTCATCTTTCTCCTATTACATTGACAGGAGTGGTAACTCCCAAGTACCTTAATAGCTGGACAGGAAGTCAGGAGTCCAGTTCTTTTATTTGTTTCCTTTCAGATTTCATGAACAGAAAATGAAATTTGAAATGAAAGTTAACCTTGTAAAATAATATTTGTAGTATAGAACTTATTGGGAAAGACAAATATGTATATGTTCTCTATGAGGAAATTATAATATAAATAATTTTTCTTAAAAAGAACTAAATATGAAGTACTTAGTGAGCCCAGTGCTTTCCCACTTGCCCCTACCAGGATAACTGGTTCACATCAGAAAGGTCAATGATTCTTGAGATAGGTGTCAAATGAAAAAAATAATCAATGATTTCTTGTTTTCCCTTTCTAGACGTGTTTTCTAATAGAAATAATTTTGTAAGTGACTTTGATATTTTAATGATATTCCAATATTTTGGCCAGACTTGGGAGCTGTTCCCAACACATAATGACCATTTATTTCATTCAAAAGGGAAAATATGTCTTAAGAATGAAGAAAATGTGTCTTTACCTGGTGTTTAAAAGGGCCCTGCCTAGATTTTGTTGAGGTATATTTCTGTGATGGTGTCATTTTCTTTGGGAAGCACTTCTTGCTCTTTTTGTAAACTTGAACAGTTATTTCTATTGTTGCTTGTGATTCACCCCCCTCCATCTTCCTACTTTCTTTCTGACTTGATAATTTTTGTTTTAGTGGGTGAGAAAGTCTATGTGAATTGCTTATGAATTTAGGACTCCTTGAACTCTGTTTAAGATTTTTAAGGTACATTCTGGTGAGAATAAGGGGCATACCTTAGTGCAAGGATTTTGACTTTTCTTTTAAAACAGTCCCTAGTTCTACGCTTTTTGTGGATATTGTGTTTCACACTAAAAAAAAAAAATCAAGTATATGATTTCTTATCATAGACTTTACAACTTTTGTATTAAACCTGTATTGATTTGGAACACTTTCTGCTTAGTAAAGCATCACAAGAATGGAGACGCAAGAATCTGATGTATTCAATTCAAATAGAAGTCAGTAGATGATCTAATACAATATGGTGGGTAGGGGAATGAGGCAGTAGGGAGGGGGAGGAGAGGGGAAAAGGGTCAGGGTGTCTGGCACACCTCTTGGGGGTGGGACACGATTATAAGAGCAACTTCACATGACAGATGCAATCAGTGTAACCTAAGTCTTTGTACTCCCAATGAATCCAAAACAATAACAAAATATATAAAATGTGTGGCATTTCCATTTTAAAAATTATGCAGACTGATGTTCATTTACTAGGATACAAATATTTGAGGGACAAAAGCACATTATTTATCTTTATGCTTTTTATCAGAAAAGGCTGGTAAAGTATCACCACTTAAGTTGGAAATTGTGACACTTTCTTATTTTTAAACCTATCATAGGAGTAGATGGGAAGCTTGTCCTCTGTACTCTGAAGGTTCCCTGCTGAAATGAATGCCAAGAGACAGCTTGACAGGAGAAGAAAACATAGAAACTTATTCACATGCATAAACACGAGAACCACTCAAAATGTGATATTCAGAGAAGGCTCGGAGGATTGATCCTTAAATATTATCCTGTTCATGGGAAGAGGAAGATAGAGATATAGGCACTGTAGAGGGGCAGCAAAGGCTTTTTCAGGGACATGAACAAGCCCAAACAACAAACACTTGGCCTGGGACGAAGATCTTCTGAGTTCTGGGAGAGGTGGTGGAAAATTGTAGGAAGGTGAGGGACAGAATTCACTATGAACAAAGTTGTTTTGTTATACAGGTAATGTCTCCCAGGCAATCTCTTGGAACTGCCCTCAGAGGAATAAATGAAGAATTCTTCTTAGGGATCTCAGACAGAAAGTAAATCTGAGATACAGGGGGGTAGGAGAAGATCACAAGGAGATCTCATTTCTGAGGCTTGTTTCTGAGGCCTTACAATTTCCTTTGATTCAAAGATGTTAGCATTCCAAAGTGACATGTTGTTGGGTATGGCTTCTTGAGACTTAACAATGAACTTACTATGTTGAACTCTGATTATCATAGTTTCATTGGCATATTATATTGGTTATTAAATAATGTAAATATTTTGTATTGTTTTAACCTCAAATTGAATTTTGTTTCTTATTCTTCTGGATATATCACCCACAATATCAAGGTAAGTTTTCAGCCTTCTATTTTCTTTGCAGTAGTTTCTTACTACTGGAATTTCATATAGATTATGATTCAATTATGAGTAAATACAGAGACTTACTGTGCCTGATTGACTTCTTTTTTATTTTATTTATTTATTTTAGAGACAGGGTCTCACCTTGTTGCCCTCAATGGATTGCTGTGGCGTCACAGCTCACAGCAACCTCCAGCTCTTGGACTTAGGTGATTTTCTTGCTTCAGCCTCCTGAGTAGTGGGACAGCAGGCACCCACTACAACGCCTGGCTATTTTTTTTGTTGTTGTAGTTTGGCCAGGGCCAGGTTCAAACACACCACCCTCAGTATTTGAGGTTGGCTTCTTAATCCTTAAAAATTATACCCTTTCTGTGAGGAACTCTGAATGACAACATGGAGGGAGTTACCATTTACAGAGATAAGAGATTAGGTGGAGGAAGAGGTCACAGTAGGAGAGTAAGATGAGTTTAGCTTTGTATAAAAATGTGTAGGACACAAGTGATGTTATGAATATGAAGTGTAGAGGAGAAGTTTGGCATGATCTAGGTGGTGGGGGAAAGGAAAAAATGACCAAAACACCTATTAAGAAGCTTCAGGCTTAGAAAATAGCCCAACTATTGCCAGGCAAAACATGTATTTAACAAACCTGTACAATGTTAAGTGAAAAAGTCATTAATGCCAGTGGAGAATGAATGGAATGAACATGATGGATGTTGGATGTGGATATTGTTCCAGCTCCATCCATAAAAGAGGTAAAATCTCTATGTTTTCTTAAGGCTGCATAATATTCCATGGTATACATATACCACAATTTATTAATCCATTCATGGGTTTATGGGCATGTGGGCTTCTTCCACGTCTTGGCAATTATGAATTGAACTACAATAAAAAATCTGCCGCAAATATCTTTTTTACAAAGTGATTTTTGGTATTTTATATATATACCCAGTAGAGGAATTACAGGATCGAATGGCAGGTCTACCTTTAGATCCCTAAGTGTTCTCCAAACTTCTTTCCAAAAGGAATGTATTAGCTTGAGTTCCCACCAGCAGAGCAACAATGTTCCCTTTTCTCCACATCCAAATGCCAAAATCTGTAGTTTTGGGATTTTGTTATGTGGGCTACTCTAACCAGAGTTCCATGATATCCCAAAGAGGTTTTGATTTGCATTTCTCTGATGATTAAAGATGACGAGCATTTTTTTCATGTGTCTATAGGCCATGTGCCTGTCTTCTGCAGAGAAGCTTCTGTTCAAGTATCTTGCTCATAATTAAGTGGGATCACTTGTTCTTTTACTATTAGTAACGTGGAGTTCGCTGTGGATTCGGATTCTCAATCCATTGTCCTAAACATACCTGAAAATATTTTCTCCCATTTGAGGACTGTCTGCTTGCTTTACTTACTGTGTTCTTGGCTGTGTGGAAGATTTTTAGTTTGATCAAATCCCAGTAATGTATTTTTGGTGTTGCTTCAATTGCCCGGGGGGGGGGGGTCGCTCCTCACAAAGTATTTTCCCAGGCCAATTTCTTCAAATGTTTCCCTTGCACTCTCTTCCAAGTATCTTTATAGTGTCATGTCTTAAGTTTAAATCTTTTATCCAGTGAGAGTCAATTTTTGTTAATAGTGAAAGGTGTGTGTCCAGTTTCAGTCTTCTACAAGTCTCAAGTCAATTCATGCAGCCCATTTGTTAAATAGGGACTCTTTTCCCCAATGTATGTTTTTGATAGGCTGATCAAAGTTCAAATGATGATAAGCGTCTGGGTTCATCTCTTGATTCTCTATTCTGTTCCATACATGAATTTCTCTATTTTTGTGCCAGTACCAAGCTGTTTTGATCGCTATAGATTTATAGAGTAGTCTGAAGTATGATAGCATGATTCCTCCTGACTTCATTTTATTTCTGAGTAATGTCTTGGCTATTCAAGGTCTTTTCTGATTCTGTATAAAACAAAGTACTATTTTTTCCAGATCTAAAATAGTGGTGCTTTAATAGTGATTGCATTAAATTTGTATATTGTTTTGAGTAGCATGGACTTTTTAACAATGTTGATTCTTCCCAGCCATGAGCATGATATGTTTTTCCATTTGTTAACATATTCTTCCTAGTAAAGTATCTCAAGAATGGAAGGGAAAGTATCCAATGTACTTAGTACTATTATGAAACCAATTTATAATCACCCATAATTTTATATGAAAGATAAAAACAACTATAGCCAAGGATGAAAGAGGGAAGAGGAAGGGGAAAAGAGGGGAGGGGGGAAGTTGGATGGAGGGAGGGCAAACAGTAAGACCACACTTAGGGTGCATATTGCAAGGGTACATGTCAAATCTAGTAAGTGTAGAGTATAATTGTCTTAACACAATAATTAAGTGAGGTGAAAACTATGTTAACCAGTTTGAGGTAAGAATTCCAAATTGTATATAAAATCAGCACACTGTACCCCATAAATGCATTAATGTATTTAATTAAAGAAATAAAATAAAATGCGGATAATGAATTCTGCTCATACATCACTGACTGTGATTATCAAGTGGTACCATATGTTTGGAGAGCCCGGGTGGCTTTGTGACACATAGTAAGCCATCAAGTGTGGGCATTGCTATAGTGAATGCAGCATTGGTGCTGTTGAAAATACAATCTCAGGACAACTGAGGTCTTATAGTGGGCAAATAGGTGATAAGTTGCACTTTGAAGGCAAATGAGAGAATTAAATGCCGGTCTGAGGTGTCTGGAATCGAGAGCTGAATTCCAGGTGTTTTACATGTGTTACCCACCTGTAATATGGGTGCTGGATGCATCTTGTCCACCTTTACAGTAGCTGGTAACATCCACATCTTCAGAATGAAAAGGCTTGTTGTACATGGTTTTTGAGTTATCCAGATCCTCCATAGACTACATTGCCAGGGCAAATTTGTACCTAAGTGGATTTAATCTCATACAGCATGTTATGAGAACATCCACCCCCACCCAGGATCTCAAAAAGGAGAACATTCTGGGCAGCAGGAAAACACTGGAGGCCTCTGAATAGCCAATCACTTGACAATTTGAATGTTCCTTCTATGGAATTGCAAAGAGTATCTAGGATTGGCTCAAAAGGGGGAAAAGAGCCATTTTTGAAGGGACTTGTGTAGTTTCCACAATAAATGGAGGACAGAAGTGTTTATAGCTAGGATGCTTGTTTTTTCTATTTTTTTCCTGATAAGGATACAACAATTTGAAGTCATGGTTTCTAAGTTAAATAGGGTCTATTGATAGGAAAGATATTAGTAAAAGATGATGTTTGTTCTTAATCTTTGAAACTGTTTTGAAAGGGAATTTCATTGAAATAAGCTTCTTATTTTCATATTTATTTTCTTCTGTGTAAAAAGCAATTAATAAAAACTTGCAATTGTTGCTGATATATTGGAGGTAATTTGATTTTATTGGGTTTTTCTAATCTTAGAGATTGTTTTTACACCCTTTTAGTTAATCTATAGCAGATTTCTGTGAAGATTAATCATTTCAAAAAGGAAAATCAAGAACTCCTAGAAAAAATATCCTTTCATAAACAGAAGGTACCATTGTTCTTTTAAGATTTATTTTTTCATGGTTTAACTTTCAGTTACTACCACCTCATAGAGTTTAGTTCTTTTTCTCCCTCATCTTTCACCAAGTACTCTAGTTCATATGTTCTATAAACTGTCACATTCAAAACAAGCTTCATATATGTAATGTATTACTGTCTTTTTGTTAGGAGTTACTCTCTTAAAGATAGTTTTATTCTAGCACTATAATTAATACTTTTGAATTCTAATTTTTATCACATGCTTATACAGATCAATGAATCAAAGAAATGTCTTAAAGACAGGAGTAGGAATAATAAGATTCCTTGGGATATTCCATCTAAACATCAGGTAAAACTCCTTGTTTTTTGCCTACATTACATTCTAAAAATTTAAAAAATGTAATAAATGGTTTTTAATATTTCCATTTGTTTGTGAAGGATCACATTGAAACATTTGAGGGGACTAATAAAATGGAGGATGACATTGCTCAAACTACATATGTCAAGTTTAAATTTAAGAGACATCAAAATGTCAAAAATATAAACTTGGTAAAAATTTGGCTGCTAAGTTTTATCATAAATGGGGCTTTCAGACTGTTTCCCCATCCAGTGAGTTGAGCTCTAAATTTTCTCTTACTGTTCACCAGGGTAAAGGATAGATGTATGTGGGTTCAACACTTTTCTGAACAATGATCTAGAATTGAAGTTTGGATATCACACAGCTTTTTTATTCAAGAGAACAGGAAATATGTCTTATTTTTATAACCTGGTAATTACATATATTACATTGTTTAGCACTACCCATAACTGAGAAAAACTATGAGAGATTAAGGAAGATATCTAGCCAAGTTGTCCTTTTTCCTCTTAGTGATGAAGAAAGAAATTTCATGGGAATTTGAGAAAGTTTTATTTATTGCTTTATCTAAAAAATATTCTGAAAGGAAAAGCCATGCCTTTAAGAAACATTTAGTTGAGCTTTTTTAATTGAACAACTTTCCACCTTCTTTTTTTTCCCTTTGTCATTATCTATTTCTTTGTCTCATAATCAGGAAGGTCATGGGTGCCACAAAATATTCATAGCCAATGGTGTTTCTTTGTTCCTCATTTTCTTATGAGCTTGGCATTTCTTCTAGTCCCAAACTAGATAACCCAATTTCCCATGATATATAGTGGTAACTGTCAGATACAGGTGGTTTCTGTTTCAGCTTATAGCAGATCACCCAGTGTTTCTGTTGAAATCGTAGTGCATGTTCTGTTTCTATCTTATGTGAAGAAGCCAGAAAAAGAACATCCTACAGAGAAATTGAATGGTAAATCATCAGAGAACACATTTGAAATTTCTGAGGTACATGACCTAAATTTGCTACAGGATTTTCATTGTAATCTTAGCCTGAAGGGGAACAAATATTTCACATCCTAGAAGGTAAAATTATATGATATTTACATGGAATTTCTGTTCTCTGAAATTAAGTCATTAGTGAGAGTTTTTTGCACTGTGTACAAATTGCCTTTAATGAAACCTGCAGCCTGTGTCAGCAAAGGGAGCCTGAAATCTGAGGGAGGCAGGCAGAGCAGGAAAATGGACAGCTCAATGTCCAGGAGAAATAGGTAACAAAAGTTGCTCCCACAGGTTATATCACTGAGAGAATTGAACTTGATTACATCCTTTTAAAATTAAAAAAGAATTCACTGCAGTGAAACATTCATCGCATGTTGATAATTATCTTAACCATGTTCAAGTGTACATCTCTGTAGTGTTGAGCATATTGACACTGATGTACTATCATTACTTCTTATGTCTTTCTCACTGATGTGTTAAAGTCAGGAAACATAAATGACAGTCTAGATGAATCCAAACCAAGAGCCCCCAGGCCCCACAACTATCGCCTAGAAGGTATGCTCTTTGTGGGAGAGAAGTCATAGAGAGCAGGAATGAGTTTTCCTGGGAAGGTGAAGAAGGGCCTCCTGCCTTCAGGATTCTCCCTTCCTTTTTCCATCCCAACCATTTTCGGGTCCACCTGCATTCACAGAGGAAAACTGCTTGGTCCTTCTTAGGAATTATAATGAAGCTGAAACAACAGTGTGTGGAATTGATACATGAGAAAGGAAGAAAGGAGGAGACACCAACCCCTATTGAAGACCAAACTAGACAATATATATGAAGTGTGCCAACAAAGGCTGACTGCAGCAGAAAAGTAAGATGTTCATGTGTTCATTGATGCCAGTACTGTGTGTGGTATGAGCAATGTGTGAATCTATGTAGAAAACTGCAATTTTCTTTGAAATGGTTTCTGCAGAATTTGTGACTAATTCATTAGAAAATTCTGCTTGTCAATCCTGTCTTGACATTTGTAATCTGCATTATTTCTCTTCATGCATTCTTCCTTGTGATTTACTTGGTCCTGGAGAGGGTACAGATACCCACATTGTTTAACTTCAACATCTGGATTCCATCTGGATCCAATTGTATAATCCTCTAGGTTTCCATCACATCCCATTGTATTGTCTTGTGATATGTGTAGTCATATTTTATTAAATATACAACACTGGGTAAAAATATTTATACAATAAATGACACCTAGTATGATGTTATCCTGCTGCAGAGGGAAGGGTCTATCAGGGTCGCTAGCAATACTGGAGCCACAGAATCCAGTCAGCAATGAGATTATTCACTGCTATGACCTAGTAAAGGCCAAAGTATTTTCTGTCACCTTTATTCCTAGTGTATTCCCCATGGATCCCAACAAAAGCCAGTGGACTTTTAGAGTTGTCACTTTTTATCAAACCCTGAATTCCACTCAGTTTCCTTCTCTGCTTGTGCACGTGTGTGAAAGGTGCTTGGTTTCTTTGTATCTCAGTGGTCTCTGCTGGAAATAATTGATGAAGCTAGTGGCAATGGGTCCCAAATTCCAGGATAACTTTAGGCTTCCTTCTCCATCTTTGCCTCATGTTTCCTCACAGCCTGTATTTTGATACATTACATAAAATAAGATACTCTCAGACATGCCTTTCCTATTCTGCCCAGTGTTTTTTTTGCCATTTTCAGGGGAGGTCAAGGACTGCAGAGCCACTCATGAATTTTCCAAAGCTTCTCTTAACATTGAGACTTCAAAAGTGGCTCAAAGATGTCAGACTAGAGATATCTCCTTGCTAGCCATTCTTGGGAATCTGAGGTGATAAAACTCCAGCCACTTCTTAGTGGATTGTCTGATTAAAAAAAAAAATACTTCATTGGGATGGCACAGTTAGACAGTGAGGGATTCTAGAAGCTGAGGCCACTCCAACACCCAAGCACAGAGACAAGGAGAATTAAAGAGAAGGAGGAAGAGAGAGGAGAAAGAAGGAGAAGGATTTGAATAAGAAGAAAACATACATGAGAAGGAAATAGCAACAAGATTCTGGAAGCATGAAAACCAGAAAACCAGATCAACACCCCAAAGAGATGACAAGATCATTACCACAGAGGATCCCAAATATTTCCACATATAAAGAAGTTATTGAAATGAAAAGAAGGGAATTTAGAGTATGGATGGAAGAAATGATGAAGGGAATCAAAGGGAAAGGGGATACTGAATAAAAGGAGGTCCAAAAATTGACCCAACCGATGAATGAAAGACACGATGAAATTAGAAAGGATATATTGGAGCTTAAGGAATTGAAGGAGTCATTCTGGGAACTTAATGTCCTGGCCAGAATGAGTGGAAACTTGATTGACAAAACATTTGTAGGATTAGGGAAATTGTCATAACCCTTAGAAAAGCATTCAGTATGTGAACCAAATTCACAAAAATGTGGCATTTTATAAACTCATTTGTCACTGCCCTATGAAATATGGTAAGGACATTATTAGTACAAGGAGAGTACAGTTGTATGATACAAACTACTGAAGGAATGATAAATTAGAGAAATACTGAGAATGGGTAAGGAGTTTCTATCAATTCAGAACCCAGCAGGCATTAACAAATTGATAAGAAAATAATAGAGCAACAGTTATGATGCTGTACTTTTAGAATAATGGGAAATGTATTTTACATGTATGGAAAAACTGCATAACGGTCCAGAAGTGAAGATAATGGGAACATGGGCAGATTATTTCATGTCATGCTCAGTGTTGCTCTTTATCTGATAAAGGCAAATATACCCTATAGGAGAACAATTCAGAAGATGAAAGACCAGGCAGACCTAGAGAAACTGAACTACAAATACCAGGTAACATGCATCTGCCTGACACCTACAGTATCCTTCAGCACCTAATGCAGATGATTTCATAGCCCTGAGCAAGCCTAAGCACATGGTTTTGATCTGGTGACTATTTCAGATTGCTGCTTATGAAAAGATAGCTCAAGACTACTGGGTAAGATTTCTTCCTTGCCTTGCTTTTGTGCTTAGTCCGCCTGATCAGAATGTGGACATGTTTTCCTCCCACAGCTCAAGACTCAGGTCTTGGAGAGGAAGATGCCAGAACAGACCTGGGAAGCTGTTTGCTAGAGGCACAGGTGAGTGTGGTGGACATTTTTGTAGAAGTTGTGGTGCTTTAAGATGAAATTCTCAGTGTCTAGAAAAGCACCGAGTGTTGTAACTCTTATTCAAGTCCACTCATTTTTTTCAAGATGCGAAGTAATGGAAAGGCAGAATCAGTCAGAGACCTATTGCACAAAGAAACAAACCAGCACCTGGGAAAACTGGTACACAGGAGGCTACCCAGAAAGGCAGGAGCTCACTGCGAAGGCAGCAGCTTATCTGGTGCCGAGCAGTCCAACACTCGGCTTCTCCTTTTGGGGTTCATTGTTATGTTTCTTGGGAACAATACCAACTACTTAACTAAAGATAATGGGATTCTCCCAGAGGTGTTAGGACAGTTTTTGTGAGGTGTCCCAGCCACTTGGCCCCTTGGGTGTGTCCCCTGTTAATGATGGTGGAGCTCTGGCTTCTCCGGTGACTTTGGACACCCTCCACCGTACATTGACCAGAAAGGAAGGGGTCAGCAGTACCTTCCCCCTCAAGTCAGTGCTGAAAGCTTCACTTTTATTTGGAAAAGATAACACCAACAACATATTAGAATGAGGGTTGCATGTGCTAATGAGACAGGATATTTTCTTGCTATGTCTTCCTGGACCAATATTGTCCCATGAGATCTGTTTTAACACAGGAGACATTTTATTATCAGTTTTTTCAATTTTAGGAGCTTTCTTTCTCAGTTTGTTTTGCCTTTTGTGCACTATAGGATGCTAATAGTAAATTATGTATCTATGTAATTTTGCTCCTTCAATCATATAAGTATAACCATAAAACTTTATGGTTTGTCCTACAGCTCTTTTAATTTCTTAATATCATGATATTAGTCTATTTCTCTTCTTAAATGTTTATAATACCTAGACAGATATGGAAGGCATTTAAAGTGTTAATTAAGACATTTTAAAAATACTTCATAGCATATAGAAAAGGATGCAGTGGTGTTCATTTTGAGGGTTTATTGATATTGTTCCCATCCATGGCTGTTCTTTTATAATTTTAAATCTGTGCTTTAGTTGTAAGCCATTTCCCCAGACACACATTGGAAAGCTACAAATTGAATGTTGATTTCCGGCAAGTTCGAGCCCTGATCTGATCCCATGGGCTGATGTAAGAAAAATAATGGGAGTATACCAATGGGAGTATACCAGGGACTGTGGTGTCTTCCTTAAACATGAGGGGGCTCAGAGGTTACAGAGGCATCTGATAAACCCTGTGCCTCTGGTGATGGACCCAGGAGTGGACAGACAGCCTGATGGCAGAAGAGGGCATGGAGGGTTCTCCCTCTGCACAGATCATGTAAGTCAGTATCCCTTGGCCTATAGTCCATTGGGTACCTCTTTCAGTGCTTTGCAGGAGCAGCATCCAGATTCCACTTGGAAATGGAGACAAGAAAAAGGTAAATGCTGTGGTCATCTTCACTGTAACCATTTCAAGAAACTGTTTTCTTTGCCTATAGCACATTCTCTTGGCCTCACCTCTGATTTGTGTGTTCTGTGATATCTATTCTGTGACTCTACTTTTCAAAAATTAGAATCCTCCCTCAAGAGCCTGCAGCCTTATCTGTTCCCCTTATCCTTTAGTGACACTTCAAAAACCTTAAATACATAGAGGCCAAGGACTGAATGTTGCCTGGTATTCCCTGCTGTATCCGGAAGTAGCAGGAGGAGGATGTCATTTAGCTTTGAACATCTAAGTCTCATAGTGCAGGGGACCCTGATTCATTCCCTTTGCTTGTGATGTTGGTGGGTCCCTAGCGTGTGCCTTTTATTGTTCCTATTGTTACTTTATTGCTTTTCTGCTTTCACTAGATGATTAACAGACGTTTAGAACATCTGTTGTAGCACTCAGAAAGGAACAACATGGAAACATATCCCTCCAACTTTACATCGCATACTTTGTTCAATTTTGAATATTCTCTAATGAAGTAAATTCTGTATTGTCCCTGTCCGGTCTCTGCTGGTAACTGTGCCATGCAGTAGCCTCCAGTGATGTTCTTGATAAAATATTTTGAATCATCAAATTTACATGTTTACAATAGAAAATATATGCCAGAAGTGAAATAGTGAAGAGTTGTAAGTGCCTTCAGGACCAATTCTCTTCAAAGGTCTTCAGTTACAGTCACATAGGGCAGTTCCCATGAGGCCTGTGTGTTTGTGAAAGTTGTTGGGTCATCACATTGTACATCAAGGGACTTGTACACTTGAAATCAAAACACATTTCTTTCATTTTTGTTACTCAGCATTGCCAATGAATTTTTCTTTTTTAAATTAAATCATAACTATGTACATTAATACATGTATGGGGTACAATGTGCTGATTTTATATACAATTTGGAATGTTTACATCAAACTGGTTAACATAGTCTTCACCTCACTTAATTGTTGTGTTAAAACATTTATACTCTTAATAAATTTGATATATACCCTTGCAATATGCACAATAGGAGAGGTTCCAAGGATTACCCTGCCTCCACCTGGCCACGCCCCTCCTGTCCGCTTGCTCTCATCTTCCCTCCTTCATTCTGGGCTGTAAGTTGTGTTTTACCATTCATATGAAAGTGTAGGTGATTATATATTGGTTTCATAATAGTACTGAGTACATTGGATACTTTTTCTTCCATTCTTGAGATACTTTGTTTTTTATTAAGTCAAATACACATAGATCATGAATACGTTTATGCATATGTGGGGTACAATGCATTGATTTTTTTTATATATAATCTGACGCGGTTACATCACACCAATCAACATAGATTTTGCCTCATTTACTTGATTATTGTGTTAAGACATTCATGTTCTACTCTTGACAGATTTGACTTGTACCCTTGTAATATGTTTCATAGGTGTGGTCCCACCTTTTACCCTCTCCTCCCTTCCCACTCCATTTCTCACCTTCATCCTGGGCTATAGTTGTGTTCTATCTTTCATAACAAAGTGTGACTAAGTATAAATAAGTTTCATAGAAGTACTGAGTACATTGGATACTTTTACCTCCATTCTTGAGATACTTTACTAAGAAGAATATGTTCATCCTTAATGTCATAGTACACTTACAATTTAACATTACCTGTGATTTAGGATAAACCATATAGCTATACCTAACTGCCTTGTATAGGTAACATTGTT
This sequence comes from Arctocebus calabarensis, assembly GCA_963573935.1. Taxonomy (NCBI): domain Eukaryota; kingdom Metazoa; phylum Chordata; class Mammalia; order Primates; family Lorisidae; genus Arctocebus; species Arctocebus calabarensis. The sequence goes on from CAUYON010065793.1 coordinate 24,754, forward strand.
TCTGTTCCCAGTTCTCATGAAGGACTTCAGGAATCCCCATCTTCCCAGGGCTCTCTGTGCACAGGGACAGCACCCCCAGAGACGGGAAGAGCACGCATCAGAGAGGAAATCACACGGAGCAAGAGGGGGGTGTAGGGGAAGCTGGGATCCACTTCCACTCTGCCTCCTACAAGCTGTGTGACCCTGGGGAAATTTATGCTTCTCCTGGGAGCCTGTGTCCCCTTAGAGTTATAGCACGATGGTCATACAAACCTTTCAGAGTTCTGAGAATCAGAGATATGACATGAAATGCCTGTAGCAAGTTCTTCTGGAAATAGCTGTGATTCGTGTAAAAAGGATGGACTATTCATTCTTCTTATTCTGTCTGTGTATACTACACCAGGAATGAGCTACTGTGACCAGTGGTGAGGCAAGGTGGTGAGGCAAGAAGAACACAGATGCCCATCTGTCTGGCAGAAACTTCATGAGGGTGTTCTGACTGGGCATGTTCCTGGGACAGGACCCCAGCCATCCTACATTTGCAGACACAGGCAGTAACATGTCCTCAGGACTTTCCTTCACTCCTAGCAGTTGGAAGGACCTGGTGGGAGGAAATTGACACTAATTCTGCTGTTTTGAGGCCCAGCTGAGGGGAAGGTGCCAGGGTATCTCACCTCCTTCATGAGACTCAGGTTTTACTGGTGTTTACATTTTTGTCCATCACATTATATGGTTTCAAAACTTTACCATTTTCTGTTCTCCAAGTGAAAATGGATGCAGAAGCATCTCCTTGTTTCCCAGCAATAAGGAAGCCTCCCAAAATCAAGGATGTGGAGAGAAGAGAACACTTTTACACTGCTGGTGGGACTGCAAACCTGTACAACCTTTTTGGAAGGAAGTATGGAGAATCCTCAAAGAACTCAAGCTGGACCTCCCATTTTATCTTGCAATCCCATTACTAGGCATCTACCCAGAAGGAAAATGATCCTTTTGCCATAAGGGCACTTGCAGTAGACTGTTTATCACAGCTCAATTTACAATCACCAAAATGTGGAAACAGTGTAAGTGCCCACCAACCCAAGAATAGATTAACAAGCTGTGATATATGTATGTATACCATGGAATACTACTCAGCCACTAAAAAAGATGGAGACTTTACATCTTTTGTATTAACTTGGATGGAAGTGAAACACATTATTCTTAGCAAAGCATCACAAGAATGGAGAAACAAGAATCCCATGAACTCAATTCTGACATGAGAACAACTAATGACCTACCACATGGTGGGGTGGTCGGGGATGGGGAGAGCAGAGAAAGGGAAGGGAGGGATGGGATGGGAGGTCACAGGGGGAGTGGTACATCTTTGGGGGGGTGGAACTCTATTATGGGAGGGTCTTTATTTGATAAAAGCAATCACTGTAACCTGGTTCTTTGTACTCTCAATGAATCCCCAACAATAAAAAAAAGGGATGGTTCTTCATCCATATTGAGGAGCCATGGGCCACCTGTTCCCTACTGCACAGCCCCGCCTCCACCACCATTATTCGGTGTGTTGATCTGGCAGCATAAATTGATTTTTCAGCATGTTCATCTTTTCTCTCACTGAGTCGGTGGTAATCCACGTGGTGCTGCAGGGCTTAGCAGAAGAAAGGTAAAGTTTGTTCAGGTCACAGTGCTGTTCTCAGGTTATGAGGGCACCTAGTGGGCAGCAGTATCTTCCCATAATGAGCTGGGCAGCAAATGTCTCTTATATATGAGGAAAGAGATTGTTTATAGAAGTCAGAAATTATAGGTTTGCAGATAAGTCTGCAACCTCTGCCATCTCCTAGCCTGCTCATTGTCCCTGTGAGGGATGAGATCTGACCTTCCTAGTGAGGGCTTCATGTGTCCCAGAGGAGAGACACAGACCTTCCTGGTGAGGGCCTCATGTGTTCCGGAGGAGAGACGCATGCCACTCATGGCACACAGCATGTACTCACCTGCAATGGAAGCAGTAGGGAAGGACCTGGAGCTCAAGAGGGGGCAATCAATCTTTGGGGGTAAATGGGAGGATGTGGGGAAGGATCAAGAGGAGGGGAGCAGCCTCATGGGGTTGCTGAGCCCACTCATAAAGAGCTGGACAGCCATTCCCAGCAGGGCCACAGCTTGTGCAGGAGCGTGTGAGGGACTCACAGAGGTTCTATGGGGAGCTCAATGGTACTGTGTGGCTGGGGATTAAGCCCTCAAATGGTCCTTGTTGCCCTCCGAGTCCATAATCCATAGGAAAGATGATTGTTTCTCTGGATGTGTGAAGGTTCTGGGTCAATGTGATTAATGCCCTGGAAGTCTGGGGAATGTAATGTGGTTCTGTCAGGGGATGTTTCCTGCCTGAGTTTATTGGGGGCCAGTGAGAATAAAAATAAGGCTGGGTTGGGTGATTGGAGCAGAGGCCTTGGCCTTCAGAGTGAGGAAGAATGTGGTGGGAGTTGTAGGCCCACCCTGAGCCATCTCAGCTCATCCCTGGCACCCTCTGCTTGCCACTGAGTCTCAGCTTTGCTCTCAGGAAGTTTCCACACAACACCTCAACCTGTCCCTGTGTCCCTGTTGCCTCAGACCCTGACACCAACTCTCTATGGGTCCTGAAGACATTGTCAGAATAAAGAGACCAAGCACATAAAGAATATTGTACAATGGTTTTCCACAGAGGCTCCCGTCCAGAAGGAGAGTTAAAGGACAGATATTTACCAAGAAAGCCAATGATTTGGATCTGAGCCAAAAGAGAAGGTCAAAGAATGCACATCAACTCTGCTGGGTGACCCACAACCCCCAGGATACAAAGAAAAGGTACAGAACACCTCACCAAGCCAACAGGAGTCCCCTCCCCAAAAAGAACAGCTCACAGTATACTCCATACCTCCATACAAACAAGCAAGCAGAGTTCAGATGTCCTCCCACTCTACCCCACAGGATAGACTCCCTAAAAACTGGACCTCCTTCCCCTACTAGGGTACCATGGCACTCTTCTGCCATGCATAAAACTGTATAAAACAGTATATATTCTCTACCTGCAAGTTTGAACTCCCAGCACTCCCCTCCACTCTCACCCTGAGGTCTGGAGGTTTGTCCCCCATAGAGTTCAGATTCTTGGACATTTTCTCGAGGGTTGTGGTTGGGGCATGGACTGTTGCTGATTTGTGCTGATTTTCTGGCTCGGGAGTGATGAGAGGAAAGTGAGCTGAGAGGAGGCCAAGCTGGAGAGGCAGGCCCCTGAGGCAAGGAGCTACAGCTGCAGCTGTGGCAACAATGGCAGTGGGGCTTGCACCCCTGGGGATGTTTTGAGGAGACACTCCCAGTCTCTCTAGGCAGCCAGGGGAAGCCGGGCAGCTTTTCCGGTGGCAGCCACTGGCAGAATGGTCCTGTGGCAGAGGCACAGGCCACGGGAGTGAAAGGTATGACTGAGGCAGTACCAGCTGGGGCAGAGCACGGGGATTAGAATACCCACTGAGAAAGCGGATTTGAAGGGTGGAGACTGCTTTACTCAGCTTCAGATGCACCTGGCCCTTAGGGGATGAAAGCTGAGACAAAGGGCTGGAACTCACAGACTGAGTCAGACCTATTTGCAGCCAAATGTCTGGTCCACAGGGGAAAAATTCTGTGAACTTGTTCGGTTCCATCAGCAACATCAATCAGGGTCAGGGCTGGAACTGAGTGAATCGCCCCAGCCCCTATCAAGTACCCAGGTTGTTAGTCCTCACCTCCCCCTGCCAAACAGTGACAGAGACTGGCTGAGGAGCTACAGATGCCCCTGTGACCCAGGCAGGTGCAAACCTCTGGAGCATCTGCTCATTGGAGGGTATTGGATCACATCTCTGTGGGGTTTCCAGAGACTGGGTATGACAGAGGGGCAAGGTGGGAAAGGAGGCATCAACCTTCCCAGACTAATTTATTTGCTGGAGGGACACTCCTGAACTCACAGAGCACTGGTGTGAAGTATACTAGAGCTGCCATCAGACTCTTGCTATCTAGTTGCCAGAGACTTTTTGACTCTTTTATTTGAGGCCGGTGCTGGCTGAGACAATTGACTGGGACCTCTTCAACTGGGTCAATCACCTGAGGACTTTCCAAAGTGGTACCCTGGGTGTGGTAGTTGGAAGGTTTGATTTTCTTTTTCCAATTGTTGCCTGTGGGGGGTGCGGTGACTTAACAGCTGGTATTTCTCCACAGCTCAGACTTCAACACAGAGTAACTGATTCTCTAGGGTAAGACAGAGGCCAGCTGAAAATAAGACAGAGCCACTTAACCCCACCACACCAAGAAGGTCTCCAGTTTCACAGGCAGTAGCACTGTACAAGTCCTTGGCAAAACTCTAGGGGAAAAAGTACAGACACCAGTCCCAACTTTCAGGCAAAGGACTGGTCAATCAATACTCCTAGAACCCCCAATGCAACTTATCCTTATCTACTCATCCAGCCAAACGGTGCAAAATAATCATGGGGCAGAATCAGCCGAAAAGCTCTGGAAACATGAACAACCAGAGTAGATCAACCCCTCCAAGGAATAATTTGGCGGACACAAATGACAATCCTATGCATAAACAGGTGGCTGAAATGTCAGAAATAAAATTCAGAATTTGGATTACAAACAAGGTCAATAAAATAGAGGCAAAAATGGAATTAGAAATTCTGGGAACATTTCAAAAATTGTCTCAAGAAGTCAAAGAATTCAAAGACCAAATGAACAAAGATTTGACACATTGAGACAAGAAGTTGTAGCCCTTAAAGATCTGAGAAACACGGTAGAATCCCTCAGCAACACAATGGAGCAAGCAGAAGAAAGGATTTCTGACATTGAAGACAAAGCTTTTGAACGTTCCCAAACCTACAAAGAGGAAGAGAAATGGAAGGCAAAAATGGATCATTCTCTCAGACAGTTCTGGGATAACTCGAAGAAAACCAATATTTGCCTTACAGGGATACCTAACAACAATGAAGTGGCATCACAAGGCACAGAGTCTCTTCTTTATGAGATGATGAAAGAGAACTTCCCAGATACGCCAAGAGATTCAGAAATTCAGATAGCAGACAGTTTCAGAACCCCAGCATGACACAACCCGAAAAAGACATCCCCCAGGCACATAATAATTAACTTCACTGGCTCGGCACCTGTGGCTCAACAGGCTAAGGTGCCAGCCACATACACCTGAGCTGGCAGGTTCAAATCCAGCCCAGGCCCGCCAAACAACAATGACAGCTGCAACCAAAAAATGGCCAGGCATTGTGGCGGGCATCTATGGTCCCAGCTACTTGGGTGGTAAGGCCAAGAGACTCGTTTGAGCACAGGAATTGGAGGTTGCTGTGAGCTGTGATGCCTATCCAGGGTGACTCTATCCAGGGTGACAGCTTGAGGCTCTGTCTCAAAAAATAATAATAATAATAATAATTAACTTCACTAAAGTTAATATGAAAGAGAAAATTCTGAAAGCAACCAGACGCAAGAAATCCATAACCTACAAGGGGAAGAATATTAGAATACCTGCAGATCTATCTGATCAAACATTTCAAGCTAGAAAAGAACAGTCATCAACTTTTAATCTCCTAAAACAAAATAACTTTCAACCCAGGATCCTGTATCCGGCTAAATTGAGTTTCATTTATGATGGAGAAATTAAATGCTTTAATGACATACACATGTTGAAGAAATTTGCTATAACTAAATCAGCTCTCCAAGATATTCTCAGACCTATCCTCCATAATGACCAGCGTAATCCTTCACCATAAAAGTTTTCTCACCCAGAAACTTCTTATCAAATTCCAACTTCCACAGTGATGAAAGGATTAAAAATGTGCACTAGTCTTTCTAAGGATTTATCAATATTTTCAATTAATGTGAATAGTTTAAATTGTCCTCTTTAGAGGACATAGGTTGGCTGACTGGATACAAAAACTCAGGCCAGATAGCTACTGCATACAAGAATCTCATCTTACCTTAAAAGATAAATATAGACTCAAGGTGAACTGGATGGTCATCCAAATTACAGGCAAATGGAAAACAGAAAAAAGCTGGTGTTACAATCTTATTTGCAGATAAAATAGGCTTTAAACTAACCAAAATAAGGAAGGATAAGGATGGTCATTTCATATTTGTTAAAGGTACTACACAATATGATGAGATTTCAATTGCTAATATTTATTCACCCAGCCAGAATGCACCTCAATTTATAAGAAAAACTCTAATAGACATGAGTAACTTGATTTCCTCCAGCTCTATACTAGTTGGAGATTTTAATACTCCTTTAGCAGTGTTTGATAGATCCTCCAATAAGAAGCTAAGTAAAGAAATTTTAGATTTAAACTTAACCATTCAACATCTGGATTTAATAGACATCTACAGAACATTTCATCCTAATAAGCTTGAAATTCTTCTCATCAGCCCATGGAACATACTTCAAAATTGACCACATCTTAGACCACAAGTCTAACCTCAGCAAATTTAAAAGAATAGAAATTATTCCTTGCATCTTCTTGGATCACCATGGAATAAAAGTTGAACTCAACAATAACAGAAATCTGCATATTCAAATAAAAACATAGAAGCTGGCTTGGCGCCTGTGGCTCAATGGGCTAAGGCACCAGCCACGTACACCTGAGCTGATGGGTTCGAATCCAGCTGGGCCCACCAAACAACAATTATGGCTGCAACAACAAATGGCCAGGCATTGTGGTGGGTGCCTGTGGTCCCAGCTACTTGGGAGGTGGAGACAGGAGCCTCACTTGAGCCCAGGAATTGGAGGTTGCTGTGAGCTGTGATGCCATAGCACTCTACCCAGGGTGACAGCTTGAGGCTTTGTCTCAAAACAAAAAAAAAATGGAAGCCAAATAACCTTATGCTGAATGATAGATGGGTCATAGGTGAGATTAAGAAGGAAATCACCAAATTTTTGGAACAAAACGACAATGAAGATACAAATGATCAGAACCTCTGGGACATTGCAAAGGCTGACCTAAGAGGGAAATTTATAGCACTGCAAGCCTTCCTCAAGAGAACGGAAAGAGAGGAAGTTAACAACTCAATGGGATACCTCAAGCAACTGGAAAAGGAAGAACGTTCCAACCCCAAACCCAACAGAAGAAAAGAAATAACCAAAATCAGGGCAGAATTAAAAGAAATTGAAAACAAAAGAATTATGCAACAGATCAAGAAATGAAAAAGTTGGTTCCTTGCAAAGGTCAATAAAATACATAAACCTTTGGCTAACCTAATCAGGAGAAAAAGAGGCAAATCTTTAATTTCATCAATCAGAAATGGTAAAGACAAAATAACAACAGACCCCTTGGAAATTAAAAAAATCCTTAACGAATATTACAAGAAACTTTACTCTTAGAAATATGAAAATCTGAAAAAAAACTTGACCAATACTCGGAAGCACTCCACCTTTCTAGACTTAGCCAGAATGAAGTGGAAATGTTGAACAGGCTGATATCAAGTTCTGAAATAGCATCAACTATACAAAATCTCCCCGAAAAGAAAAGCCCTGGACCAGATGGTTTCACATCAGAATTCTACCAAACCTTTAAAGAGGAACCAGGACCTATATTACTCAACCTTTTCCAAAATAAAGAAAAAGATGGAATACTACCCAACACATTCTATGAAGCAAACATCACCTTGATCCCTAAACCAGGAAAAAATCCAAGAAGAAAAGAAAATTATAGACCAATATCACTAATGAATATTGATGCAAAAATATTCAATAAAATCCTAACAAACAGAATCCAGCAACACATCAAACAAATTATATACCATGACCAAGTGGGCTTTATCCCAGGATCTCAAGGCTGGGTTCAACATACGTAAGTCCATATTGTAATATAGCATATAACCAAATTAAAAAATAAAGACCATATGATTCTCTCAATTGATGCCAAAAAAGCTTTTGATAATATCCAGCATCCCTTCATGATCAGAACACTTTAAAAAATTGATATAGAAGGGACATTTCGCTTGGCACCTGTGGCTCAGCAGGCTAAGGTGCCAGCCACGTACACCTGAGTTGGTGGGTTCAAATCCAGCCCAGGCCCACCAAACAATGACGGCTGCAACCAAAAAATGGCCGGGCGTTGTGGCGGGCGCCTGTAGTCCCAGCTACTTGGGAGGCAGAGGCAAGAGACTCGCTTGAGCTCAGGAATTGGAGGTTGCTATGAGCTATGATGCCACAGCACTCTATCCAGGATGATAGCTTGAGGCTCTATCTCAAAAAAAAAGAAGGGACATTTCTTAAACTAATAGAGGCCATCTACAACAAACCCACAGCCAATATCGTATTGAATGGAGTTAAATTGAAGTCATTTGCACTTAGATCAGGAACCAAGCAAGATTGCCCATTGTCTCCATTGCTCTTTCACATTCTAATGGAAGTTTTAGCCATTGCAATTAGGGGAAAAAAGGCAATCAAGTGTATCCACATAGGATCAGAAGAGATTAAAGTTTCACTCTTCACAGATGATATGATTGTATATCTGGAAAACAGCAGGGATTCTACTACAAAACTCTTAGAAGTGATTAAGAAATACAGCAGTGCCTCAGACTATAAAATCAACACCCATAAATCTGTAGCCTTTATATATACCAACAATAGTCAAGCTGAAAAAACAGTCAAGGACTCTATCCCTTTCACAGTAGTACCAAAGAAGATGAAATATTTGGGAGTTTATCTAACAAAGGACGTGAAAGATCTTTATAAAGAGAACTATGAAACTCTAAGAAAAGAAATAGTTGAACATGTCAAGAAACGGAAATACATACCATGCTCATGGCTGGGAAGAATCAACATTGTTAAAATGTCCATACTATCCAAAGCAATATACAATTTTAATGCAATTCCTATTAAAGCTCCATTGTCATGTTTTAAAGACCTCGAAAAAATAATACTTCATGTTGTATGGAATCAGAAAAAACCTCAAATAGCCAAGACATTACTCAGATAAAAACAGAGCAGGAGGAATCACGCTACCAGACCTGAGACTGTACTATAAATTGATAGTGATCAAAACAGCATAGTATTTGGCACAAAAACAGAGAGGTAGATGTATGGAACAGAATAGAGAACCAAGAGATGAACCCAGCTATTTTCTGCTATTTGATCTTTGACAAGCCAATTAAAAACATTCAGTGGGGAAAAGATTCCCTATTTAACAAATGCTGCTGGGTGAACTGGCTGGCGACCTGTAGAAGATTGAAACTGGATCCACACCTTTCACCATTAACTAAGATAAACTCTCATTGGATTAAAGATTTAAGCTTAATACATGAAACTATAAAAATTCTAGAAGAAAGTGCAGAGAAAACTTTTGAAGGAATCAGCTTGGGTGAATTTTTTATGAGGAGGACTCCCCAAGCAATTGAAGCAGTATCAAAAATACACTACTGGGACCTGATCAAACTAAAAAGCTTCTGCACTGCTAAGAACACAGTAAGTGTAGCAGGCAGACAGCCCTCAGAATGGGAGAAAATATTTGCAGGTTATGCCTCCAACAAAGG
>CAUYON010065794.1:0-22451 GCA_963573935.1 Arctocebus calabarensis
AATGTTTTCACATAGTAAATGAGAAAATCTCATGAATGTTATGTCAATCAGGTTGATAAAAATATCTCAGATTGTATGTGAAGCCCACACACTGTACCCCATGATTGAACTAATGTACACAGCTATGATTCAATTAAAAAAAAAGAAAAAAACACACACACAAAAATAAAATAAAATAAAATATGTAGCTTCGATCTTAAGCCAGATGTAATGATATTGCTGCTCAAATATACTTATCAAAAGAAATATTTTGGGGTGTCACCTGTGGCTCAAGGAGTAGGGTGCCGGCCCCATATAATGGGAGTGACGGGTTCAAACCCAGCCCAGGCCAGAACTGCAAAAAAAAAAAAAGAAAGAAAAGAACGAAAAATAAAATGTCAGCAAGTGGTAAAAAATTGTTTCAGTTTCAGCACTAATAAAGTAGCTCCTCTTGAGCACATCAATAAAATATTAAATGGTTTGTCATGTGTATTTTATTTCAGATTTTGTAATGACCAAAAATAATTTTTTTACAATATCTTTGGAAGAGCAATCCAACTTCATATGTGCATTTTTATAGTTTGTTCAATATAGAAACTACATGGAAGTTTTAGAATACATCCCAAGCTATATTTCTGTTTTCAGTGAGACGTGTTTTAATTTCCACAATTACTAGGATTTTTTCCATTTCTAAATGCTGTATTATATCTCTTGATCTTGGTGATGCTTCACTGAAATTTTTTTGATTATTCTTCCTTTTTAGTATTATGCAACAGGTTGAAATTTTTTAACAGTCTTTTAAAAATGTAGTTTTAATTAGAAGATATTGAGTTTTTAAGAAAAAAATTTTTTATCATCTGCCAGAATGTTTTTTAAATAAATATGCAAATTTTCAAAAACATTATTTTTGTCCAGTGACATCAGTCCAACAGTTTTCTGTTTGCTAACTAAAAAGGGAAATAGTGGATAAAATAATCTGGGAACCTCTTACATAAGAAGATAAGTTAGAAGAATAAAAATTGAATGGTTGTCTGGATAAATACAGTTTTACAAAGAATAGTCTAATAAGTTAGAAGAATAAAAATTGAATGGTTGTCTGGATAAATACAGTTTTACAAAGAATAGATTTTAGACTAAAATCTAAGTCTAAAGTTTAAAGTCTAAAATCACTTTACCATATCCAACATAGGTATATATGTATCAACAAGCCTTGGAGGAAAGTATTTATAGTGTGAATTCATCCCTTATTTAGGCTGCTCAGCATACCCCTTTCTGTGTTTGGAGAATGTATTAGCTGTGGTGGACATCCAAGTCCTCCTTTAGACATGGAAATGCTAGCTGATTATTTTCCTAGCATCTCTTTCTGCTAGGACTCAGGGATTGACCAAGATTCTTCCAGTAGGATTCACCCAAGCTCAACTTTGACCCATTAGCTAGTGAAGGAAGTTTCAGGGGATAAGGAGAAAGAACTTTCTCTCTGCACATAGCGATAGATATTGTGCCTAATGCAGGGCTGAATATCTGGTCCAGAACTAGTAGTGTGGTATTTGGCAGAAGGGGTGATGGTTTGCACTGCAGATGTGTTCCAAGGTTGCTGTTAGGCCTTGTGTAGAAAGCTTATTCGGGTATATTCATCTGCTCTCCTAGTTATCTGTGAGCTACACAATAAACTTAAAATAAACCGCATTATTTTTAGACTCAGATTCCCTTGCTTATACAGTGAAGAACCTTGAATTAATTCTTCAAGACCTTTGAACCACAAGTGTTAGCATTTACTTGTATGTACTTCAGTCAGGATTTTTCAAATTGATTTAGTGTTATTTTGGCCAAAATCCCTTTAAACTTTAGAACTTAGTCTTCTTTTTTTTAAATATCCAACATTATTTAGGATACTGGCACCTACATGTTAGGTGTACTAAATCAAAATTAGTCTATTGATTGAATAATCAATCTAAGACAAAGAGAGGGAAATGATTCTCTGTCCTCTTTTTGCCATCACTCATGGGAATTTTTTTTAATGTAACAAATAAAAATAGAACAGAGGTAACTGCTTTAAAATAAGGCTGACTAGACCCACGCCCTAGTTTCTGCCTCATATCAAGTCATATACATAAAAAGCCAAGCATAACACCAATCACCCTGTTAGGTCTAGCACTGACACAATAACAAATGCAAGGCAATAGGGATTTTATCATTTTGATTCAAGGCACGGAAAAGTTGGCTATGGTTGTCAGTCCTCCTCAGGGTTTTTAGACTAAAGCAAATGTTCAAAAAGAAACTAACATAGCAATTTCTGTACTGCACAGTGAATTCGAGGGGAACCTGCTATTCATCTGGAAAGTCTATCTATCTTTGATTTTCATCACCAACACTATGTTCTCTGAGGCACCAAATCTGAGAATTGGAGCACTTGCAGTATGTCACCTGTGAGTCATTGGCAAGAACATTCCAAAATCATGAGATCATCAATGACCAGAGCATCCTGTAAAATAGGAAGAGTGGCGACCTCAGACTAAAACAGCCTAGTAAAATTAAATGTAGCAGAAGGATTTTAATGATTTGCTTAATGAAATAATCCACCAAGTCTTGAATCAAAATTAAAAAGTGTAAAAAGCACCAGTAAGAGATGATCAGCAAATATTTGTTGAATATATGACTAAATTAATTTTCAAAATATTTTATGAATAATAGTGTAATGGGAAGAGCTAAGTATAGATGGCTCTTCCATACCTTTTCTTTGAAACTCCCTCAGCCATCTTATTCCTTTCCAACTGCCATTCACACTTTTTCTCTCCTTTTCCCATCCTCAAATATTTATGAACATTGAAATTGCAACTCCTAAAGGGAAGATTCTCCAACACTGTTTCACAAACAGTTATCCTAGCACGGTTCCACCTTTCAAAGAATGGTTTGCAAATGTCTCCCCTGAGCTGAAGTTTTCAAGCACTGGAGTAGGGAGGGGGACTTGAGGATGGGAGTTGTGAAGGTTCTGCTATATGAACTAACAGAGTCACAGAAAAGAAAGAAAACTCCATCTCTCAACCCAACACTGAAAAATGTTGTATTTTATTTTCAAAAGCATTATCTTTTTTTTTTTTTTTTTTTTTGAGACAGAGCCTCAACCTGTCACCCTGGATAGAATGCCCTGGCATCACAGCTCACAGCAACCTCCATTTCCTGGGCTCAAGTGAGCCTCTTGTTTCCGCCTCCCAAGTGCTGGGACTACAGGAACCCCCCATAATGCCCCGCCATTTTTTGGTTGCAGCCATCATTGTTGTTTGGTGGGTCTGGGCTGAATTTGAACCCACCAGCTCAGGTGTACGTGGCTGGCGCCTTAGCCCGTTGAGCCACGGGCGCCAAGCCCAAAGCATTATCTTTTAAGAAAGTAACCAAACAAGTAAAAATTGGATAGCTCAGCATAAATAATACTTTATTTTCACCTGCCACTAATCCTTGATGCTGACAAATTGGTATAAATATTTGAGATGCTAAAATAAAAAAAAAAAGACTTGAAGTCATTATGCTGAAACCAGTGAATACATTTTTGAAGAGATGAAATGTAGTTTGCCATAAAATTTGAAGAGACACTACCCACATAGAGAAAAGGGTTTCTATGTCTCTATGATTCTGTACTTCTTTGTGGCAAGTGGAATAGGTAAGGATGGGAATAAGGCTGAAGTTCAAAAAGACACTGATATCTTTATCCTCTCCCTGGGGAAGGTTTTTTCAAATTACTCATTTGGACACCTCTCTAAGTTAAATCTCTCAAAGATAGATTTAATTTTATTTAGTCTAGCCAGATAAATGATTATTAAATGATTATCATATTAAGTGATTATTAAGGAATAAAATCCTTAATCTTTTTAAAATCGCTCTTTAAATAATTACCTTTTTAGTGTTTTTAAGTTGGTTAATAGTAATAGCAAATCCCCAGAATAATAGGAACAGAAATTAAGCATATTATACACAGATGACAGGGGATAGATTCCTTTTAGCTTCCTTGTTCTTTTGAAGCCAAGATGCTGGATTCACATGCTTTGGCTCCCTAGGGAAGCTCTCTTATTTACAGAATTACAATTCTATTATCTGAGAAGGAACACGTGGTAAATTAGAAGCTTTCAGCTCAGAAGAACCTGAGCTCCAATCCTGACTCTTGGGTAATGTAACCACTCTATGCCTCAGTTATCTTATCTGATAAGTGGGAAAAATGATATTATTGTACTTATCTTAAATTTTGTTTTAAGAAATAAATAGGATAAGACCAAAAAAAGCACAAAACCTGGCATAGAGTAAGCAATAAATATTACCTATTACTAGTATTATTATTATGTCTCTAAAACTCATGCCATGTTGTCCCAGGATCTGTGGTTATTTTGCTATTGCTTTGAGATCTGAGTCATGTGAGATTTGACTCCAATTCAGCTATATTGCCTAAATTAAACATCTTATGTAATTAACATCTCTTGACTTACGTGTCTGGGTTTTTTTCCCCCTATAATTATCTTTTCTTTCTCCTCTTAAACAGAATTACCGCCCATGTCATTTTTTAAATTACAGCTTTCATAGCCTTAGCTTATACAACTGTTCAAATGGCCATCTTTTTTTACTTTAATTGCAATACAAAAAAAAATCCTCAAGGAGGGCATCTCTGTTCTTCCAATCATTTATGAAGGTCTATCTCAAAAGGGGAAAAGAGCCAGAATAGTATTGGCTTTGTCCCAACAGTGACATGTCCCCATTCTCTTCCTTATCCTCAGCTACCTCCTCAATCAGAGCTATGTGACAGGTGAAATGTATTAATTCCAAAGTCATTCTGGCCTTTGAATTAAATGAAGATAAACTAGATAGAATGTCCTATGTCTCCAACTCACCCATTCTCTAAGCCCATGGACCCTTAGGCTCACCAGGTTATCCACCAGACTTAACAACCAATTTGGGTTATAGGCTATGAGATGCTGAAAAACCTGAAAATGAATGCAGCTCATTCTCCTATGAATATATGAGTTCCTGCCAGGTTCATGGGAGGTGGAGAATAAAAGAAAACAGGAAAGGGCAAGACAAGGAAAAACTTTCTTCATGCTGGAAACTTGAGTTTATGATTAATCACGGGGAGCAAACATAGTAAGCACAAAAAAAGTTCCTTACTATTTGTTTTATCTCTTGCATCGCCTTTTCTCTTCTCTGCTTCAATCCAACTTTACAAAAATAAAATCTTAATGCTGAAGTTTACCAAGAAAATGTATTTCACTTCAAATGAAAATCAGTGAGATTGCTGGGCCTTCCTCAATTATATCGATATCCCACTGGGTAACAAGTTCAATGGATGACACAGGAATGTTTTAGCAGATAGATTACCCTAAAACACTACCATCATCTTATGCAAATTAACATAACTTTCAGGCTTGGCGTCTTTCGCTCAACAGGCTAAGGCGCCAGCCATGTACACCTGAGCTGGTGGGTTCGAATCCAGCCTGGGTCCGCCAAACAACGACAGCTGCAACCAAAAGATATCTGGGCGTTGTGGCGGGCGCCTGTGGTCCCAGCTACTTGGGAGGCAGAGGCAGGAGACTTGCTTGAGCCCAGGAATTGGAGGTTGCTGTGAGCTATAATGCCACAGCACTCTATCCAGAGTGACAGCTTGAGGCTCTGTCTCAAAAAGAAAAAAAACACATAACTTTCGCAAGCTGTGGAATTCATGATGTGGCAGAAAGTTCACTAACTCTGCATTTTCTTAAAATGGCCTTAAGAGAAGACTCTACATACAGTTAGCTCTTTCCTTGTATGTGGGGGATAGGCTTTATCAATTAGAAGTCATTGTTTTCTCTTGCAATAAATACATAAATTAAATTACACTATTTTCTCAATCTCTTAAACTGGAAGGAATCATCAACTCTGAAAATATCAACCAGCATAAATGTCAAAGTCTCCTTCCATGTACTGCTATGCATAAATTACTGAAGGCTGTAATCTGCCTGAAATTAAGGAACATTAAGTGTTTCAGTTATATGAAATTCAAATATTTTCATAAAATTTTACTGAGCACTTTAGTGTATTGTCTGAGACTGAGTGATCATGTTAGAGTAATTATTTCATTAACAGATCCATGTAACACTGAGAAAATTACTATTATTTTCCTCATTTTTTTCATTTGCGGTATCTGAGCCTTGGGAGATATGTCCTAAAATGTTTCAGCAGTGTGTCCCTCAAAATAAATGAGGAAACAAATCAGATCTGATTCCAAAGCCCTTTGCTCAATCACCAAGTTTGGCTTGTTGTCATTTTAGAGGGTGCATCAATAAAAAGCATCTACAAATATTTCTAAGGTACAGACTCTAAAAAGAGAATTAATGTGAAAGAAAAAGAACAATGTAGATGTGATGATATAAAATCAGACCAGAATGATGTCTATTTATATCAACTGGCCCCAACTCTTCCTGTGTGAAAAATAGCCATGCTGAGACCAGAATAAAGGACGCTTTGTTTCCACATGCAGAGGACAAAGCATCACGCATCTGAGGCTGGGTGTTATAGCTGCCACTCTTTTCCTGTTTCCCTGCTTGAGGGTCCAATTAAAATAGAAAAAGGCTGGAGTTTGTGTTTATCCGTTACCAATAGCTATGTATTATTCACTTTGATTTCTCTAGGCATAAAGACAGTTGAGCTTGTAGGAGGGAAGAGGCAAATAGAGCAGTGACTGCCATCTGCTTAGATCATAAAGGGCAGCCTGTCAGCAGAGTGCTTAATAAAGCTATTCCTTCATAAGAATTCTTATCAACTGCAGGGGTTAAAGGCCACTAAACCCTGCTCAGAGTCAGCATGACCAGAGCTCAGAAGCTTCTTTAACATACTTCCCTCTCCACCAATGTCAGCCTTGCAGCTTCCTGTGTTTTCTATAAGACACCAAACAGCCCTGTTACTAAACACAATAACTCCACTAACCAACTAGAGATATTGGAGTATGTAAATGTAACTAAAGATTCCAATGAGACAACATACGTATCATTCCAAAGACTATAAAATGCTAGTCAAATGGAAGGTGGTATTAAAATACAGATTACTTTCATATATTATATTATAACATCTCAACAACTCAAGGAGGTTGGTTATATTGACGGGCTTTAGTTATTAACATAGTACTCTAAATATTTTTTCGAATGTCTCTGGACTACAAAGTAGTACAGCCTCAAATCAAATGTGGCTCTTTTCGTTCCCATTCCGACAACTTTTCCACTCTGTCACAGCTACCACATTTTGTTAACGTGGATAGCTTTGAACACAATTATGCTCCACATAGTTGATATCGGTAATATTAAATCAATCTCAGAAACATATTTTCTGGTATTGGTTGATTGATTAAATAAGAGCAACAACAACTTCTCATCTTCCAGAATCTTTACCAGGCTGCTATTTTTTAATTTCCCCGTGAATGTTTATAAATGCCCACATATTATACTCACAGTCGCTTTTTTTAATGTCTTTTTTTTTCATACCACCAAGCCAAGAATATCTTTATGTCTGCCTGGGACAAATTAATTCAATTCCCCCATTCTTTCAAAATCTGAAGAAATTCTAATGAAAAATAATATCCCAAAGTGGAAGAAAATATTCAATTTCCTTGAAAGCCACTGCCTGACTTTCTTTAGCCATGCTCGATTGTCTTTGAATCTGTTGGTTTATAGACCTGTGCTAATCTCACTGAATTAAAAACTGTCTAGAGTCCATGTACTTTATTAAAGCCAAGCCCTTTGTGTCTACCTTTTCTGACCAGGTGAGAACTGACACTTTTGAAACTGGAATAACCGAAATGTCTGAGCCAGAACTACCTTTCTTTCTAAATTACTCACATGTGTCCCAAGCCGTCGGCGAGCTGGTGCTGAGCAGCTCTTGGATTTCCTTGTGCAGTTAGTCCCTACATGCCAAACAATTGACTTATGGTTAATGTGCTGTGAAACTTACTTTTCCAATCGGAGCTCTCTTTTCAATTCTAAAACCACAGTCAGTGGTGACTGAATGTCATCACCTATTGATTGATTTTTTGATCCTAAAAGGCCACAAAACATTCATCTCAGAATGGTTCCAAGGAGGTGACCATCAGTATCTCAAAAACCACTACCAGCAGCATGTTTCATCAATCAATATATACAATATTTTCCTTAAAAATCTGAAACAAATCCAAGTTCTCCCAAACCCAAAGCCAAGTCTAGAAGCATGAAAAATGTTAGTGATTTTCCCCCTCCATAATTGACTCTGTTTCATACATACTTTGCGAAGATTTAGATTTGGGGTAAATAATGTACATGATAGTTTTATTTGGTAGCATCCAAAAATCCAGGTGTACATAAGGGAGCTGTGTTTCATTTTTCCTTTCTGTTCATAGATTTGTTCAAATCCAAATGTTTCTGGGTGTGATTTGGTAGGAACTACAACAAAAAAAAAAGTTTGAATAACCACAAGCACTCAGCATTCACGCAAATCAATCAACTGCTATGAAAAAGGCAACTTAATGAGAAAACTGGGAAATATGATCTGGACTAAAGAGTGTCCTCCTTTAGAACCAAAGCTACTGGCCAAACGGCAAATATATAAACCAGAGTAAAATCTAAGCACGCAAACAGGGACAGTACCTGAAAAGGAAAGTTTATTCTTTACATATTCATTGTGAAGAAAAGGCTGTTCTAATGTTGATACTTGTGACTTATAGTAAAATTGTTAGAATACTTACAAAGAAGGAATTTTCAGTATGGTATCAAATTTATGACATTCTTAATTCATCAGAAAAAAATGGCAAAAGAAGGGAATCTTAAAAATTTACACAAACATAGATTGAGCATTTTCTTTTATCTTAAACACATGTACATTCACTCAGCTATCTTTTGTTGACAGTTGAGCCCCTTTTTGAAGAACGTCTCCAATGATCAGTTTTAACTTACCTTTTCTGCATATAACCATATAGACTGGGTCATCCAAGATTTCAGCAAGCAATCTCAATGCAAGATTCTTCTAGATATTTTTCTCCGGCCTTTTAAAAACTATCACCAATACTTAACTTGGTTTCATTTTTTAAAAACAATTTGCTTTTGTCAAGTTTTTAAAAAACATTTTTTTAATACAGACAAATTTTTTCTCCAATACATAATTCATTGGCCTATGTAACATTAAATATATTACATAATTAGAATGATGGGCATAACTAAGTATAAAACTCAACTGGTGGGAACAAATGGTGTGTTTAGCATTCAAGAATGTTCAGTATACTTGGGGCATCAATCACATGCTCATCTCTGTTGTCTATAGATAGCCATAGTAATGCTTCAATAACACATAATAATATTGTCATATAACAAAAAATATTTACATTTCATGAGTAAATACTCACTAATTCATGAGTTTCCAGATCCCTTGGGGTTCACATGAATTGGATCCAGGCTACAGGCAAAGATAAGACATGCTTTGTGTATCACACTCTGGATCCCAGACTGAAAGGGTAATGGTTACCTGAGACCTATTCTTCTCATGATGACAGCAGGACAAGAGGGTAAACCTAAATCATGTATATACATTCCAAGCCCCTTCTTATGTCACATACACTAGCATCCCATTGGCCAAAGTAAGTCATATGGCCAAGTCTGACATCATGGGGAAGGGAAGTACATTCCATCCATCATGAGGCCATATCCAGAGTATGGCTACAGAAGAGAGGAATAACTGAGGCAAATAACTTTGTCTACTATAATTTATAATAGAGTGAACAAGCAGAGTGTTTAATCCAGAGACTCTATTAAGAGGAAGTCAAGAGATATTTGATTATACTTAGGTCCAAATGAAGTATTGAATACAATGAACTCTACATTTATTTCTTGGTTCATTCACTAATCCATTCAATCAACAAAAATATGTTGTGTTTCTCTTATGTGCCACATACTCTGGAGATGTGGGGGCTGGGGAGCAAGAATGAGTAAATAATTTCCTTTGCCCTGACTATCTGATGAATTATCTATTCTGAAAGATGAAGGATTGTTCGTACTAAAGAGTAAAACAGAAAAAAAATTGATTTTTTGACTTTGAATGCCTTCATTAAGATAATAAATTTTAAAATAATAATAATAATAAATTTATCCTTCTATGCATCTAAATGAACTAATGATAAAATCAGCTAACACATTTTGATATTCTTAGCAGCAAATAAGTACACATTGCCATTTACCTCCATCCCTTCAGAGGGTCACACCAGATCTATTCAGTGTGAGAGGGCAAAGAAAGACAATGTATTCCTTTTAGCTAAGACACTTCAAAGTGCTCTTTGAAGATACCTGAACAATGCCAGATCAAGAAACAGGTGGGCATTTAACAAAAAAGAGAATCTTTGACTTAGGAGAATTACTGTCCTTCCAGAGATACTTATGTTTCTCTCACAGACGAATGTTAAGTATATTTGTGAAGCTTCTATAGGGTAGAAGAGAGAAAATACTTCATCATTTATGATTCCTCCATTCAATTCTTGAAAGTGGAGTAAGAACTTAGACACTGAAGTAAGAGACTGACTGTGAAATCCTAGTGTAGTGCTTAACTCTGCCACTAACCAGTAGTGTCTCTTACAGCAAATCTCCTAACATACCTAGGAGTTGCCTTCCCTAAAAACCATCCCTAATTGTCCCTCTTTTTTCCAAAGCTCAAAGAGATGGGACATTCTAGGATTCCTTTAGATCTTAATCTTATCTCTATTATTTGCCTATTAAATTTTTCAATACTTTTTATGTGTATATTTGCTTTATACTGCTAAATTCTTTGAAATCAGAGCCAATATCTTAGGCCATTGGTATACTAAATCTAGAAAAGAAAATAAGACATACTGATGATTGTTTTAAAACATTCACAATGCTACTGTAGGCTCCTCTGAAAATATTTGAAAATCTTGTAAATTAATTGTGGTGGAGGAAATTTCAACATTTTTCTGAGAGCAGACATCACTATTCACCCACTAAAGTGTAATAATCGCTATTGTAGGACCTAGGCCTAAATTCAATAAATCACCTTGAGACTTTATTCTTCAACATTATACTTAAATTCTGACTTGGTTATATGACTTTGCAAATAAACTGAGGCTTTTAATTTGTCATCTGCTTGTGGACAATAATAAAAATGCACAAGATGAAAATCTTGGTATTTCATAAATTTCCAATAATGCTTTCCTAAAGCAACAGCCTTTTTACTTGACTATTGACGTGACCCAGAAGATATGCTTGAATATTAACTTTAGAAGACAATGGAGGTTTCATTTGATCCCGTTAAAGAATGTTTAGATCCTGAAAGATAGAGTAACTTTTGCAAAGGTACCATGAGTCTCATACATGCTAGGCCTGGAACTTGTAGCAAGTCTAACATGAATTTTGTAAAAGGTGGGGGAGCATTACTTAATATCTTTCTTCCTTACATGCTGCACATATCACCCCCTTTTCTTTGCCACCATGGCAACTCTTCATAAGCATTCATCACTCCAGAGCTCTTTTGTTTATGAAGAGCTATGTGATGATGGGCAAGACATTTGACCTCTTGGTATCAATTCTAATAAGGGGCTAGAAGACCTGTAAGATCACTTCTGCATTACTCTAGGCAATAGAGGGATTAGACTAGGAATTAGGAATACTTGTTACCTAAGTATTTGAAATACAGTAGAACCTCCATAGTTCACCACCTCCCTACATTGACCACCTCCTTAGTTGACCTAATTTTCATAGACTAGACATGCACCAGATCTACCTATCAGTACAGTAGGCCTAATTCCTTATGCTGACCAACTCCATATATTGACCAGTTTATTACAGTCCCTTGTGTGGTCAACTAACAGACACACACATACACACATATACATACATATATACATACACACATATCTGAAGAGACCATAAGATAAAAATACACATGTTGAATGTAAGGTTGAAAAATATATATGTGTGTGTGTGTTAGATTACTTGAGAGCTTAGACATTGCCAGAGAGACTTTTTCCCTATCATAGTAGGTTTTCATTGTGATGCTGGAGTCTAAGGAATGGGTAGACATTCCTGTTGCATTCCAACATGATTAGGTCTGTCATTAAATGGCATAGTAAATTGACTACCAAATGCTGAAAGCTTTTTTTTTTTTTTTTTGAGATGGAGTCTCACTATGTCACCCTTAGTAAAGTGCCATGGTATCACAGCTCACAGCAACCTCAGACTCTTGGGCTTACGTGATTATCTTGCCTCAGCCTCCTGAGTAGCTAGAACTACAGGCACCTGCCATAATGCCTGGCTATTTTTTGGTTGCAATTGTCATTGTTATTTGGTAGGTCTGGGCCAGTCTCAAACCTGCCAGCTTCGGTGGATGTGGCTGGGGGCCTACTCACTGAGCTACGGGTACCAAACCAATGCTGAATGCTCTTGTAAATAGAGAAAGATGATTTAAATTATACCAGAGATTTGAGCATCAAAAAGAGAGAGAACGAATATTACATACATATGTCCATATGTGTACATATACATATATATGTCTATATATATGTGTACATATGCATACACAAACATTAATCTTGGGTAAAATATTAGCCAATGATAAAAATAAAGGCCACAAAATAGTATTTTGCCATCTAAATTTTTCCAAAGGCATTCCTGTCCTTTGTTGTTAAATCATGTTCAAAACTCTAATATTGATGTAGTTTTATTTTTATCATAATACCGTTTTGGAGGGAATTTTTAGTCAAATGTAAAAATTATATAAGTGGTAAGGATGCACCATTGTGGTTTTGTTCTGGTAATAGAATAAAAGTTTTATAAGTGAGTACGTTTAATGTAGTATTAGGAATTTATCCCAAAGAAAAAGATTCGTGTAAAAGAACATTCAGTACAGCATTGTACAAAAATGAAAATAATGTGAATGTCTAAAAGCAGTGGTGATAATTTAAAAGAGTTACAACAACCCCTTCTGAGACCCAGAGCAACAGTAGTCCTACCTTAGTCTCTGCTGCATCCTACCATTCGGACCAAAAAATATATTAGAAGTAGAAGGGCCCTTTGTCATCTTCCCCAAACTCTTCATTTGATAAATAGGTTGATCATCCACACCTGTAGCACCTTTTGTAGACACCATAGTTTCTTTTGCATACCAAACAGGAGTGCAGCTCTCAGTGTTCCTTGTCCAGCACAATACTAATCATGTTTTACCCTTTTTCTATCACAGTTTTATTATTCTGCAAAGTACCTAGTTCCTACTGGCAACACTTCTCTTATAGGCCAGGTCCCAGAAGAAAAATTAGCATCACCAAAAGTGTGCCAAAAGTTAGCTACTTTTTGGGTTGCTGATGTGTATAAAGGCAAGGTCATTTTCCAAGGGTCCACTCAGACTGCTTTCCACGGGCCTTTGAAATGCCTGGTAAATCTGGATTAAGTCTGTGATTTGTTTAAAAAAAAAAATCCCTGGCTTTTTTCCTAAAACAAAGTGGAAAACTTTTCTTAACAGTTTTCTATCTTGCTCTTGCTCTTGGTGTAAGACTAAACATGCCTTTGAGTAGATGACAGAAAATGCCCACCTCATGAAGAACTATTTCACACGTCAACCACTGAGCAATCATATTTTCTAAGACATTGTCGCATAGAGAATTAAAGCAAATATTTTGTATGGCACTCAAAGACTTTTGCAAAGCCCACTAATCATTTCAGGTAATGGGAAAATAATGGAAGAAGCTCTGGAACTAAGCCACTAAAAGCTATCTTTTGAGGTTAACATGTGCAAATGGGTTAGCTAGGTTCTGGGGCTTTTAAGGTACAGTAATTTAGAGGATGGTTTAAATCTTTTTAACTGCATCAGTATTTAAACTGCATTTGTATGTCTGAAGACCAAAGGCCCTGTTACAAATCTCTTGGAAACCTACTGCTAATTTATTAAGATGTAATAGCTTTAGTGACGGTGAGAATTCACAACACATGTAAGTTTAAGAACGCGCCAGAAAGTTCCCCGGAAGCCCAGAGCAACCTGCAATTGACTATGCTCACTGTGGAAGACATAAAGAGCTTATCGTCCCCTGAGGAAACTGATGCTGCTTCCTTAAGGAGATCGATGACCTCGCCAACTTATTTGTCTGAGAGCTCCCTGTGTAAATCTGTTCTTCTTCCAACCGCTTTGAAAGCAGACTAAACCCTCTCGGTTTTAAAAAGTCTATAGCATCACCTGAAAACAATTGATATAAGCCCATCTCCCAAAAGTCCCTGTTTGGTTCCCCCAAAGCATCACAGTTCATATGGAGAGGTGTTTCATAACGCTTCATTGCTTATTACTTCTTCCCAGTATTAAAATATAATTACACAGGGTGTCCATAAAGTTCGTGTGCAGTTTAAAATAGTTGTCTATATATATTAAAAACAAAGTGTAATATATAAGCATCCGAAAGAGATGATTTCTTGGCCATGGTAGCTTATTTGAAATGCATTCCATAATTAACAACTTTGAAAGCAAAGAGGTAAGTTTTGTCACATGCATTATTAAAGCAGAGTGAAGTTCCCTAGGACCAAATTAGGCACTTGATTAAAAAATGTCCATGTTAAAAGAAACAAGTAGATAGGGAGTTGTACTCTCAGCAATCCCAAATTAGCACACTGATTGAAGGGCCTGTTCTAGCCATGTGGAAAGACAGACCTTGGGACTGCTTGGTAAGTGAGGACTCTTACCAAGTGTCCCAACTTGACCACAGGTCAGCCAGAATCAGTTTTAACAGGACCATCTGACAGTAGAAGAGATAAGGGATTGGTATCAAAGACCCAATGAGCAAATAACCATGGTTACCTAGTGACCAAGGTAATAAGTGGGGATTCCTAAACCTGGATTCATTCATTCTTCCACATTCCAAATTTATTTTCAAGTACTGTGATCCGTGCTAGATTTTAGTCTTCTGCTTTTGTTTTGTTTTTTT
This sequence comes from Arctocebus calabarensis, assembly GCA_963573935.1. Classification (NCBI taxonomy): domain Eukaryota; kingdom Metazoa; phylum Chordata; class Mammalia; order Primates; family Lorisidae; genus Arctocebus; species Arctocebus calabarensis. Next base: position 14,918 of record CAUYON010065794.1, read on the forward strand.
TTCTTTTTTTTTTTGCTCTGTCACTCCTAATCTTGACCTAGATTCCTACTCCCTCCCTACTTCTATTGCAACTTGTGTAAATGGAAGGGATGGGGAGAAATGGTTACTAAGGGGATGCTTACATAATTTTAAGAAAACAATGCAAGTTAAAATTGTATCTAAATTTTATTTTATTTAGGGATATTTTCCTTTATCTACATTCAAATTGCTTTTGTAAAGACCTTTCAAACTCTAATCGCCTCCTAAATGTATATAATTTTTTGGAATTATCTGTAAGAAGTGCTACATAGCCAATAATATAAAGCCAAACAGCATCAAGACAGACAGGACTGTCACTATGAAGGAGAAAGAATCCTAAACTGACGGCTAAGAGAGATGAGGATTACAAAACACCCTTTCAATTTGTTAGTGATTGGGGTAGGGGAGAAAGAATTTAATGAATTTGACAAAGTAGCTCCCTGGCACTCTGCCTGGTCTCAGCTCTGTGCATCTCACATCCAGAGAGGGTTCTTTGTGGAAATAGGCCTGAGTCTGTGGAGTTATTTTGCCCTTTCTGGTTCTCTCCTGAGGCAGTGTGTTTGGTAGACAGAGAAGTTCTTCCCCTAATGAATGCAGCTACCAAGCTTACACGCAATCTAAAATTCAATTAATTCTTTTTTAAAGCCAAAAAAGAAAACATGCTAATGTAGCAATCCCACAGACTCTGCCTTAAAGATCATGCCAATCATGGCCAAGTTAAACCTGTTGTGGGAATCATAATTTGGAATTTCCTGCTCCATTTGAATTCTCTGGGGCCAAATTACCATAAAGATCTTTTTTATATTGAAATTCCATCTTTCCAGAAGGCAAAAAACAACCTGCCTTGATATACAAAATAAATCAATTTGAAGAGAAGAGTTAGAAGGTGACCTTGGATATGTCATTTTACCCTTCTGAATCTTGTCAATGAAATGAAGGTTTTTGGATGTCCTAGTCCCTTGCCAGCTCTAACATCATATGATTCTGCTGCACAGGTGCTACCCAGTAATTGAGGGTTATATAAATCACACAGGAGTAAGGAGGGACACTGGACCACTCAGGGAAGGCAGTTAGAAACATACACTTCACATTCCTTTCAAAATGTCAGCTAACAGGCCTTTTTCCTTGGCGTATTGCCCTTTTAGCTGTCAACACCTTATGCTGCTTCTTCCACAGGATTTTTTAAATGAATAAAATTTTTAAAAAGTTTTTAAATCATCTAAACTCTAAAGGATGGCTTAAAAATAAGAAGGTAAAAATTGCTGGTGAATAAAAGGTCAGGATGACCATTTATCTAAGAACATAGTTTCCACAGTCATTTTGCATGATACTCTAGCCATTTTTTCCCAAAGTTCTTATTTCAAGATATGGCACATTTCAGGCTCTACCCAAACATGACAACCTATGTTTTTAAGACTCTCTAATTAGTGAGTAAAGCCGTACAATATAACATAAGGTTTGGGTGACACAGAATGCACAAATAAAAACCTTCCTCAATGACAAGGAATAAGGGCTAGTGTGTTTTTCTTCTATTTATTAGGTGCATTTTAATTAGTGTATTTTCCACTCATCCTTGAAAACAACTTCTGCCCATGTAATTAAAATCTAGCTACAACATTAAAGAAGAAGAAAAAGGAGGAAAAATAAGAAGACAACAGAAGAAGCGAAGGATATAGAATATAAGACTCAGTACAAGATTGTGAGAGTGAAGAAACAGGGAAAAATCCAGGAACCTCATTTTGCACTAATTAGCTTTGTGCTTGACCTGGAATAAGTCAGTAGATCTCTCTAATCTGAGCTCTTTCATCTGTAGCATGACTTGGCTGGATTATTAGTAACTGGTAAAGGTGCTTACCATCTCTTCCAACTTAAGCATACCACGACTGCAAATAACTAGAAAATAGTTATAATTTTAACACCCAAATGTAAATGTGGAATAATTTGAAGTCCTGATGTGTAATCTTTTGAAGATCTAGAAAAGTTGTGGTGGGTGGGTGCATGTGTATGAGGAGTAGGGGAAGTGAGTGACTGCTTGCTTGTTTTTAATCTGTCAGTTCAAGGGTACACATTTTACCCTTAGCATCCCTCCTAAATTCTGAATTCACAATTTGTCAGAAAATTATCAAAGTAGTCTTATTCCTTCCTCTAGGGGCACAGAAACAATTATTCAAATGTTTTCCACTTATACTTAACCAAAAGCAGCTCTGGAAGACTTGAGAGAGTTAGTGTACAGCTTCCGCCAGTGATCCTAGATGGAGAGGTGATAGGAGTCATTGAAATGTAGATAGCGGGGAGAGAACTGTTACAAGCCACTCAGAGAGTCTAAGATGAAAAGAATTATATTAGTGCCAAAGAGTATTATTCCATAAAAATCTCCTTTGTAAGTGATGAGAAGGAGCTTAAATCTTCAAATAAAACATTTAATTCACACCTGACCGCAATTTTCAGAGTATGGAACATACAACGTTAGTAATTCCATTCTCTGCCCAGGAAAAACTGTGCAGCAGAATAGAGTGGCAATAAAATAAATGTCTATGGTTCCTGAAAAAGAAAAACTCTGAAGAGAAAAGCCCTCTAGCAAAAAAAAAAAAAAAGGTAAGCCCATGTGCTGACCTGAATTCCTCTGATTTGAGTAGCAGGTTAAAGGGTTTACAATGCTCCTGTTGTTTCTACACTGGTGTGACTCACACTCTAGCACACACACATACACACAAGCTTCACTCTTGACACTTGTAAATTCAATATTTGTGTTGTTGATCATGCACGAGTGCTGTCTAAAAGTCTTTGACTTGTGGTTGTCATTTTGCTGAAATCCCAGTATGAATAATGCTGAGGGAGATTTGCAGAAGTGAGTCAGTTAATGACTGAACTCAGTGTCTACTTCCCAATGCCACTTCACTATTTTCTACCTCTCTGTCTGTTTACATTACTTTCTATGAAGACATATGCAAAATTCCCCCACACTCACATACACAAACAGAGAAGAACTTTAAGAAAATGTGAATTCACAAATCTGGTCTTTTGGGAACCTGTATGTTGAGATGGAGGCTGGACAATTACATCCCATATGTCACTATGTCTAATCAAGTGAAAACCAGAAGACATAGATAGATGAAGTATCAAAATATCTGTGGCTAAAGGCATAAATATGTATCTCTGGCTGCCAGTAAACTGGTTTAAAGCACCTTATATGGCTTGTTGCCACTTTTAGGTTTCTCACTCTTTTCCTCCCAGAATTAAACATGCCTACCTAATCAAGAGAGTACTAGAAAAAAATAGGCTTCTGCAGTAAGAAATGTACAGCAGTAACAAAAAGAAAATATATGTGTCCTGAGAGGAAGAAGAGGCCAAAGACAAAAGTTTATAGACCCCTTACCTGATGTCATCAATCAAACATGTCTCTCCTTGCAGAAGCAATAGCCTGGAGTTAGAAAGTAGGGTAGAAATATTTTTCATGGACATGGACACTTTGCTACATGAATTCAAGTCTTTCACACTCCATTTTGTTTCTGGAATAACTCATTAAACAGCCACTAATTATAGTCACAACAATAAAAATAACATGCTGAATCAGAAAGGATAGTCCATGGTATGCTGTAGTAACAATCTCAGTTACATAAAACATCAAACAATTTACTTGGTAATTATCTTCTGTGACCACAACAGATTAGATATAGACTAAAAACCAAACAGGGGGTGAGGGAAGAGATACATGGGAGATATAGATGTTGGAAATAGTTTTAAAATATGTGACTACAATCAAGAAATTTTTAAAATGCACTTTTTAAAACAAATCTCCTGAGTTTCTGCCCATCTTGAAAAGGAAGCCCTAATAGCTTTTCTTCTGGGCTTTCTTTAAAAATAAATTAATGCAACAAACATCCTAGGAAAATAGTAATAGCATCCCCCTCTAAAGCAGCAGACAGGTTTCTCGATTATACTTCCAGGGGAAGATTTGCTCACAACCCATTATAAAAGATTTTGGTTTCCTTGATTAAAGATCCTGAACTGTGACACAGACCCACTACCTGCACAGTATCCACCGAAACTATTTTTTATTACCCCTATGGGATTTGGGAAGAAAAAGGAACCAGTGCAACCACAAAACACATGCATCTATCTCACCAAGCTTTGAGTAATAAAGCCATATTTCTATGATCTAGAAGTCTTGTGGTTTGGGTCAGGATCCACAAAACTGTGTCATGCTAACTTGCTAACTTAAATTTCAGATCTTTCTCAGTTCTTGACAGAAAATAGACAATTTTATAAATAATTCTATTACCAATATAAAAGTTACTACAAAAATGGAAATCTTAGAACTTAAAATATAGTAACTAAAACTAATAGCTCAATAGATAGATTTAACAACAAATTAGACTCAGTTAAAGAGAAGCTCAGTAAACTAGAAATGCATAAAAAGAAAACTGCCAGACTGAATCTTAACATAAAAAGAAATGAAAAATACAACCACCGTTGAAGCTCTCTGTATATTCAGCCATAATTCTATCATGATGTCCCCCATTCTAAAGGTAACTATTTTTTCATTCAACGTTCATCATACCGAAGGACATCTTTATATATGTACTATAAGTGTGTCTATATGTATATGTTTGTATACCAAACAGCATAGAACATTATTTGTACTTGTTAAAACTTTATAAAAATGGTATTATAATGTTCTCATTTTTTCCTTAATATTAGAATTCTCATCACTTCACTGACTAACATGCAAAGAAGTCATAATTAATGTCCCTTTTGCACCAAAAATATTATACTGTTTTATATTATTAATGATTCTACCAGCTTTCCAGACAGTTCCATGTTCATTTTTCCAACTTCAGGCATAAAGTAAAAGCCTAGGTTAGAAAAAAAAACCAAAAGCCAAGCAAAGTGTTTACAGAAATTAAGATAGGGTGAGAAAGAAGTTTGGATTTATTATCAGTACATGCCAGGACCTGTAGAAAAATTTGATGTTAAAGCATCAGAAAGCTCTTTTTCAAAGTTACCAGAAAGATCATTCATAAATTTCCTAAGGGAGATGAAAAAGACATCAGTATGGCTGGAAACTAGTGGTAGAGTAGATAATACAAAATTATCCTCATTTGATGATGAATCCCTTGCCACAGGATGATGGTTTTCATTGCAGATCATAATGTGATGATAAGAAATCTTCAATGAGCAGATGGAACCAGGATCAGATCAAATTTTCTTTGAATAAATCACATTAAGCAGAGAATAGAGGGGTATAACTCAGTTTGTTTCAATCTTGGAAATACACAAATTTTTAACAAGAATGTTTCACCAACATAAACATTAACATATTTCTTCTAACTCAAGTAAGATAAATAATAATGTCTAGAATATATTGAATTTGAAAAATAATCACTGACTGAAATAGGTAAAAAGATAGTACCAGCAGATAAAAAATTCATGTTGTCATTGAAATGAAGACTTAGTCCCATAAAAAGGTTTAATGTCATATTCTAGTAACAAGTTTTCACATAATGAAAAGTGGGTAAGTATGGAACAGAATTGTGGGGTTAGAAATCCCCACATGTATGTCACATGTACTTCTCATTTGAGTAAGCCACTAATGGGTTAAACTGGCTTTTGCCTTCACAGAAAAAGCAATAGATTTGGGCAACCCTGAGGCAAACACAGACTGTTTTCTGGTTATCTGGGAACAGATACTTTGAACTTTTTGCAGCCATTGTCTCCTAGGTTCTTGCCTGGAGGCTTGGTCCAGAGGTTGACAAAATGTCTTTACATTTTGTCAAATGCCTAAAGATCTTAGCACAGTGAAGAAACAAAGTCAAAGACCCATTTAACTTGTTAAATACTTGAGGAAATAGTTCTCCTACAGCTCTGTCTCTCTCTTATTTTATGTAGATTTTTTAAGACCTAAAAGTAGAAGAGTATTGTGCTGTTTTCTGGGACAGGATATCTGCCACTTAAGTTTAAAATTAAATAATGAATATTGTAAATCACAGATTTAAGTGTGCACATGAATGCAAAAGTATATAAGGAAGTCAGAAATAAAATTAACTTGCTACATGCCACAACAGAGTGTGTAGCCTGCTTCTTGTGCCCTTAACATTGCGGTGCAGATCTACACCTGAGGCAAAGCTATAGCCCTTCGCATCTCCGGTCATGCAACATAATTGGTGCAGTCAGTAGGATCCAGGAGAAACACGAGAAAGCTAGAGGATTCCCCGGACGCCAAGTTGGAGGATGGCCACCTCCACCCAGACGCATCGCAGAAATCTTCGCTGAAGCCTCTTGAGGTAGGTTTGAGAACTCTGTAACCAAGGAGGTTCAGTGGTCACGCAGTTGCACGTGGGACCTCCTTGGCATTAAAAGAAGCATAGGGGGAAATAATATGAGTACTCAACTCAGTGTCTTTTTAGAAGATGAATATATAGTCATGCTAAAATTATTAATCGCTTCCACTAAAATCCCTGTTAAAACTAGCAGCTTGAGAGAGCTATTTCATGTTGTGGTTAAGCATTGTTGTTGGTTTACACCTGAAAAGAAAGTTCAATTGAATATGAAAGTGTGGAACAAAGTAGGGAGGGCTTTGCATCACGCTCACCAAAAAGGAGATTTTATTAGTAGGGAAGTTTGGGCTACATATCAGTCGGTTTATATGGCTCTGGAACCGTTTCAACCATGCTCAGAAGCATCCTCAGAGTCAGAGTATAATAGGGCTGATGAGCCGCTAACCGCACCTCCTCCCTCAGGAGAAGAGAAAGAGGTGGAAAGACTCTGGGAGCCTGAGCATGAGTATGCTAATCCGGTAAATCCAGATGCCGACTCTGATGGGCCTGTTAAAACTGCTAAGAAATTTGTTGGTGATCTTATCAACTTATATAGTGATGCTGAAAGTTGCTCTGATTTAGTGGAAACAGATGAGGAAATAATATCAAAAGATACTAAATTTGAGCATTTTAAAAAGGCCATGGCTGAAGGATTTCAAATTATAAATAAGAGGTTATCATTCTTGGAAAAAAAGGGAGCTGAAATACTTTCTTCTAGGGCAGGCTCTAAAGCAGGATCATGTAAAGATGCAATACCACCTTATAGGCCTCTCACACCTTCTGCACCACCAAATCCAATGCCTTGGAGAGATGACCCTTGGCATTCAAATGCCCCACCAGGCATCTATCCAGTATTGCCCAATCCACCCAGTTCTAAATTTGTGGTCCGATGTCATTTTCCTTTAGAAATTTCTGAATTGGTTATTGCTAATGAAAATTCAGTCAGAACTGATCAATTAGTCACTAAAGAGCCTAGTGTTAATGTTTTCCCAGTTTTTAGGCAAATTCAAGAGGATGGACATCCAAGCCCTCCTCATCATATACCAGTCCAGATAAAATTTCTACGTACAATGAAGAACTCAGTATATGCCTATGAGCCAACTTCTCTTTTTGTAACAGGAGTATTAAATTCTTATTGTACAGAGCATATCTTTTTACCGGTAGATTGGGAAACTTTAGCTCGAACTACTTTAAGTCCT
>CAUYON010065796.1:0-52549 GCA_963573935.1 Arctocebus calabarensis
TATATAGTGATCAAGAAAATGCCATGAAGGCTATCTGTAACAGTACGATCAAAACATTTCTGAATGTATATGAATCGTGCCCTATGATTGCACCAATGTACAGAATTATGATTCAATAAAATTATTTAAAAAAAAAAGAAAAGGAAAAAAATAAATAAAATCAATGTCCACAAAAACAAAACAAACAAAAAAAAACTATATCCTTCTTTGACTGTAAGCATGTTCCTGATGGTCTTTGGTTGGGGGATGGTGATACTCCCATTCTTTGCCCTTATTCTACTCAAATCATCCCAGTGGGACAGGAATGGGGTTCAAACTCTTATTTTATAGATGTAAAAACTGAGGGTCCGCCAGAATATGGGATTTATGTAAACTCACATTCATGAGTCAAAACAAAGCCTCCGCTAACAGAGCTCAAGCTCCCGGATAGATCCACTCAGGAACACTGCTTCCAAAGGTAGAAAAACTATTGAACAGTCACTCTGGAGGAGTGAAGGCCGCATCCTAAACAAGCTCTCATGGAGAGCTATGTGCCATGCACTCTGAGTATGGACAGCTGAGGGCACACCCGTCAAGGGGAAACTGAGAATATGAACTTGGCCAAGGTCACACAGCTGGGAAGAGGCAGAGCTGGGATTGTAGTCCAGGCTTTATAAGAAGGAGTGGGAGAGGTATAGCCAGTCCTCCTTCTGGTCTCAGAGGCACTGGTCTCTGCAGCCTTTTGGGGTGAGGTGCATTTCTGGAGGGGCTGTCAGAGTGAAAGCAGTGAAGCCCCAAGTCCAGACACATGTACACAGAGGCTTTCACTATGGAGTAGAGTACAAAGTCAGGCTAACGTGTTTGGAGGGGAGCATCTTAATGGTAGGAAAGACCTGCCAGGCACTGTGGAGCAGGAAGGTGCCTAAACTGGGCAACACTAAGATTGGTGGCTCAACTGTTCAATGGACTTTCCACACACATGCCCACCCACTCCTAGCCCAGTTCCAAGATAAGTCGGGGTCTGGGGGGCAGTTTCTTGATTTCCAATACTTTAAGTATACAGTAAAAGCGAGGCTTGTGATCAAAGCCAGTACATCCAGTGACATGGCATCAGCTACCACATCCCACCTCTTGCCACTAGAGCAGGTTGCTATTGGCTGCTAAAGAGTAGGGAATAAAGTCGAACAAGTTGCCTGCTGTCTTTTTTGGCCCCTGGCTCTCCCGATATTGATCATCTGCTTTAGGCACATACCTTTATGGTACCCTAGACATTTTTCCAGGCACAGGGAACAGAGAGGCTGGAGATAGGGAAGCCAGCCCTCTATAAGCCAAGGAGAGTCCAGTTGGAGGGGACCTGGAAGGACATCTCACCCACATTCCTTCTTGTGTTTGAAGACCTCCCATCACCCCCACCACCTGGCCTTGCAGGCTCTGTGTGACACTCTTGTGACAGCCTCCCTCAAGAACCCATGCTAAAACAGCATTTTACAAATAGCTATACTAGAGATATAGCTGAAGACTGAACAATGTGTGCCTCATAAAAACGTTATTGCACTCCTTCTAGATCCCCATTGAGCACTAGAATATGGATCAAGCAATTTACCCACACAATATCCATTATTTTCACTGCCGACTGCCATTCCTTTGCCTTTGTTTCCCACCTCAATCAAGTGGCCCCTAGATAGTCAAATCACAAACTCACATACCCATCAAAACTCCTCATGACTCTAACCAATTCCCAAGCTCAGTTAATTATAACTCCTAGATGTGTCTCAGGTGAATCTATTTTCTTGACCGAGGCCATTACCCTAATCTAGGCCATTGTCATCTGCCACTTAGATGATGGTAAGTGCTTCCCTGAAGATCTTTCAGTATGTGATCATAAAATTCAGATGTGATCATTTCTCCTTTACTGGAATTCCTGGTGATCCTTGGGAGATGCCCCAAGTCGTTAGCATAGTTCACAGGTCCCATTAACAACAACCAGCTCATCTCTCACATCGCAGATCTCACACTGTGTAAGTCCAGGCACAGTGAGTAGCATTATCTTGGGGGCCTGGCCTAACTTGTCTCACTTTCAAACCACTGTACTGTGAGTTTTCCACTGTATGGATATACTACATACCAAACTTTATCCACTCACGTATTGAAAAACAATAGAGTTCTTCTGAGGGATTTTTTTTTTTTTTTGGCTTCCAAAATGTGGTATATACACACACATCTCATTCCGTCTTAAAAAGGAATGAAATAATGACATATGCTGCAATGTGGAGGAAGCTTTAAGACATTATGACAAGTGAATTAAGCAGGATGCAAAAGTAAAACTATTATATGATTCCACGTATATGAGGTACCTAAAGCAGTTAAATTCTTAGAGACAGATAGCATAATAGTAGTTACCAGTGATTAAGAGGAGGGGAAACAGGGAGTTATCAATTAATAGGTAGAAAGTTTTGATTTGGGATGATGAACAATTTCTGGAGATGGAGAGTAGTGAAGGTGTCGCAACAATGCAAATGTACTTAATGCCACGAGTCCTATGCCTAATAATGACCAACATTACTGATTTCGTATTAAATTTATTATACCACAATAAAAAAGCAGAAAACTGAAGTAAGTGAATGGTTGTAATATCACAAACACCTACACCTAATATCACATAGTAAATAATAGGAAAGAAAACAATGCAAGCTAAGAAGATAAAGATTGCCTAGGTAGATTTATATTTCAAACAAAGTGATCAAGGCAGGTGTCTCTGAGACAGGAATAATGGAATAAAAGGAACAGAGCCAACCAGCCAGGCCCTCAGGGGAACGTCTAGGCAGGGAGACATCAAGTGAAAGCCTAAGGAAAATGTGGCCTTGCTCTGCTATGCCTTCCTGGACGAGTGTGAGGGCTCATGCACGTTTGTTTGTGTGTGTGTGCATTCATAGGTATCTGCATGATTTTCTGTTGGAAATAGGGATCTTGAAATGTCTAACCAAGTGAACCTACTTATAGTAGCTCAGTAATGAGAACTGCTAAATGGATGGTGATTGAAGGTGGAATTGTGCTGTAGTAGAGCAGACAGCTGCCTACCACTGTGCTGGAGGCTACTAAGAAGAATTTCCTGCGGCCCCAAGTGATGCTTATTAATCAGGGTTTGAAGACTAGGCCTGTTGACAAACTAGATTGGGCCGCTCTCCATGGCTGAGCCCAGCCTCCTCCTTTACTCCAAGGTGTCTGCCACCACCCAGGCTAGAGAGCCAGCTTCCTTGCCACCAAATCCCAGCTCTGCAGAAGCCCCAGCAAGTCATTTCTATCAAACGAGTCTGGGTTCCTGGATTTAGAGTCCAAGGAATTGACTTGACTCTAGAAATGTGGAAGAGGCTTTCTAGGGATGGAGGAAGGGAAGGGGCAGAGAGAAGTTGTGTTATGGGTGTCCTTTTCTCTGCCTGCAGTGGGGCCCCTGTGACTTTCCTCAATTACCTGACCATTTGAAGGGGAGACTGCACTTGTTTCCAAAGGGAGCCTTGGAGGATTAGACCTTCAGCTCCGTTTTCTTAGGCAGCAATGACTGGAAGAAAGCTTTGAAAGACTCGTGGCATGTTAAGATTGAGAAAGGGGTGAAGGATTCCAGGCCAGTTATCTAATAGCCAGGGGTTTTGACCCACAGAACATAGGAATTCCTGCCAGGAAGCAGACAGGGATCTAATGCCTTGCCAGGGCCAAAGCAGCGAGAAATTGTAAGAGAAAATGCTCACCCTGGCAAACTTCTCCTGCTGTGGAAAATAAAATGCTGAGAGGGAGGAAACTGAAGTTAGTTCTGGGTGGCTGTGATAATGACTAGTAAATAGGTTAATCTAATGTCAGGACTTTGTTCTTTGAATCACCAACCTGAAGCTTAGGGTCTTCCCCTGAGTAAATGAAAGTTAACTGTCCCTGGAGAGAAATCACTTGCCCAGGTAAAAGATGGGCTTCAGATAGCTGACGGGCCCAGAGGAGAGGTGAGGGAAAGAGAGAGATTCTTCTGAGCCCTACGTCTCCACCGATTCCCATTCCCTCAGCCAACAGCATGAGTGAGCTGGTGTGTGTGGTCCCGGTTGTCCTCACTGCCACGGGAAGCCGGCTCACAGCCCAGCAGCTGCAGCACCAGAGGCCGGAGCACAGGTGACCTCCTCCTGAGGGCCCCCACTGCATGCTTTTGTGCCTACCTTTGTTAAAATCCTAATCACATGATGTCACAAGGAATATTTGCTTTTCTGAATCCCCAGTCTGGAGGCCAGGCAGGGATCATCTATTTCTACATAGCCTGTGCCCAAGTTATAGGACAGAGGGCATGTTTGGTAAGTAAGTGTTGATTAACTGGACCAGCTCAGATAATCTTCCTGGACTTTCTCCATGCCCAGATGAGGAGGACCATGTCGCTGTTTCCATCGCTCCCTCTCCTTCTCCTGAGTGTGGTGGCAGCATCTTATTCAGAAACTGTAACCTGTGAGGACGTCCCAAAGACCTGCCCTGTGATTGCCTGTGGTTCTCCAGGCATCAATGGCTTCCCAGGCAAAGACGGGCGTGATGGCGCCAAGGGAGAAAAGGGAGAACCAGGTACAGGTTATGTCTCTGCAATCCTTCACCTTCCAGAGGAAACTCAGTGGAGATGGGAGGAGAATAATATCCTACTTAGGAAGAATGTAATTTCCTCAGCAACCTGTTATAATTCAAAACAGTGAAAACAGCTCTGATTCTCTGGCACCCCAGGATTCTGCACAGCACTTTGTGGCAAGTGGTTGTCTTGCCTCTCTAGGAAAGTGGCTCACAGGCAAGACATCTCAAGGGGCACAGGAGGAATTTTTCTTCTGTGGGTCGTAGGAAGTTGTGGCTCAGAAAAGATAGCCCTGGGTCAAGGTCGCCTTCCTCTCTGGAAGGGGTGAGATTGGGCATTGAACTGGGAAGAAAGAGAACACAGATACTAAAGCATATTTCCTTTGTCACCCAACAGGCCAAGGGCTCAGAGGTTTGCAGGGCCCTCCTGGAAAGGTGGGGCCTGCCGGACTCTTAGGGTCCCCTGGGTTACCAGGAGTACCAGGTCCAAAAGGAGACCCTGGGACATGTCCAGGTAAGGAGCTCACTCAGCAAAGTCTGAGCTGAAGGCAGATAGGGTAACAAGACCTGAATACCTGCTGGGAAGTGTCCCTTCAAATTTGCTTCCTGACCCAGTGTCCACAGTCTTGTTGGAGCCTCAGGAAATTTCCCTGCATGCCTGAGTATAGATAGACAAACCTTTCAGGACAAAGCCTTCATCAGGCTCCCCCTGGAGGAGCTGAGCCTGGGCTCCCCTTTAGTAGAAACTTTCCAATGTGAGGCCCTGGTGCCAGAGGGAGAAAAAGGCCATCTAAGTGTGAGCTTATTATATCATGTTTTACAAGACCATATAGCATAGTATGTCAGTTACAGTTTACTTCATAAGAAACCAACTCTACTTAGTACTTTAAAAACTTGGGTATTTATTTAAATCACAATTGTATGGGTCGGCTAAGTGATTTCTCTGCTGGTTTCAGCTGGGATCACACATGGGTCTGTGATCAGCGGATGACCAATAGTCTTGCTCACATGTCTGGCTGTTGTGATGAGGGTAATGGAGCCACAGGTCTCTCATCATCCAACAGGCTAGCCAGTATTTGTTCCCTTGCAGTGATAACAAGATTCTCAAGAGAATGAAGAATAGAATCTTTAAGCCTCCTAAAGCCTCAGAAAGCACACATTATCATTTCTGCTGTATTGTGTTGGTCAAAACAAGTCACAAGACCAGTCCAGATTCAACAGGTGGAGAAATAGACTCCCTAGAAATAGAAGCTGTACCATACTGAAGCCATTTTTTGTTGTCTGTACACACGGCCTTCCTCATGCCCTCCCCATTAGGATAACCGGCAACTCACAAAAATCTTAGTTTCCTGACTAACAGAACAAACTCAGCAAAACCTTCCCAAAGGTAAAGCCCTACAATCTTTTGAGTCAATATCCACCAGCTCATATTACAAAAATACTTGAAGAGATTTCCTTTTAGCCTTGATAGAACAATTTATTTGGATAAAGAGTTAATAATGAGGTTGGCCCATGGACTGCTCCCTGGTGATCAGGGAGTACAGAAGTGGGTGTGTGATACGTATGTTGCATAAAGTGTCTTTGGATACAGTAAACAGGTAGAGTGATGTTTGGGGCTGGGAGGAAATGGAGATTTTTCCTTCTTTTTGCTTCTCAGTGTTTTCATTTTCCTTCAAAGTATAAATATCAGTGTAAGAGGAACTACTTTTATTATCAGTTTGAAAGAGATGCTCCAGGCCCTTGTATGCACAGATATGGAACTCCTTCTCAATGCTCCTTCACTCTGTTTTAATTTTCTAGATTGTAATAGTAACCTGGATGCTTCAGAAAGAGAAGCTCTGAGATCAGAATTGGATCGTATCAAAAAGTGTAAGTTTTCTCTCTTACTCCCCAGGCAGCTTGAAGTTTAGGAAAGGCAGAAAGCAGCACATATTTATTAATGTGTTTCTTGTATTATGACCTCATGAAATCCACACAACATTTGGGCAGAAATGGAGACAAAGTGAACTTAAAGACTTATTCAAAGCACAGAGCTAATAAGTTGCAGAGGCAGTTTATAAATTGAAGTCTGACTCCAGTGACCTGATCCTGGCAATATTTGCTCACTGAAAACAGAAACTATGATCCTTTGTTATGCTGGCATTAATACCTGCAGTGGGACCTAACTTGTTCCTTCTGGCCTGGGGCAAATATTCACAGACAGTTTTGTGTAGTCTCAAGTTAATAGTGGAGTCTAATTCAGAATTCCAAATTATATGTATTCTAGAATTCTGATCCAAAAGGACAAAGGCTTTTGGGCCAGTCTGCCTCTTCTCATTGGGGTTGCCATATTTAATAAATGAAAACATGGGACCCCAGTTAGATTCAAATTTCAGGTAAAAAGTAATTTTCTTAAGTAAAAGTATGTTCCCCAAATTGTATGGGAGATACTTATACTAAAAAAAATAATAATGCATTGTTTATCTGAAATTCGGATTTAACTGGACACGTATATTTTATCTGGCAACTCTACTCTAGAAATATCCTGAGAAATACCTTGAGCTGGGCTTAAAGATAATGCAAGCTCCCCTGCTTTTCTATATTTTAGGGCTGACCTTCTCTCTGGGCAGAAAAGTTGGAAATAAGATCTTCTTGACCAATGGTAACAAGCTGACCTTTGATGGAGTGAAAGCTCTATGTGCCCAATTCCAGGCGTCTGTGGCCACTCCCAGGAATGCTGAAGAAAACACAGCCATCCAGAATCTAGCCAAAGAAGATGCCTTCCTGGGCATCACAGACGAGTCTACAGAAGGCCAGTTTGTGGATCTGACGGGAAGAACAATCACCTACACTAACTGGAATGAGGGTGAGCCAAATAATGTTGGCTCTCAGGAACACTGCACAATACTCCTGAAAAACAGCCGGTGGAATGACGTTCCCTGTACCAACTCCTTTTTGGCAGTCTGCGAGTTCCCTGCCTGAAGGAACGAGACTCTCCATACTGTAGCCCACTGGCTCACAATGTGCCTGGGAAGATCAATTCTATCAATTTCCACATACCAAGTACTGAATCATTCCATTGTGGGCAATTAGGGGAAATGAAGGGATATAAATGGTGGGATTAATGAAGGGATTAAATGTTGGGATATAAAACTGAGAAATGGGAAGAACCTGAGAACGGCTCAATGAGTTTCTAGTTTAGTCTCTATCACTAAAAATGATCATTAACAACAACAACAAAATAATAGAAAAGTAGTAGTATTAATAATATATATTTTATATTTACTATGAGCCAGACACCTCTTCTTGTACTTATATTAACTATCTAATTTAATTAGGCTGTAATACTTTTGATGGAGTGGTGTTAACTTGCTAAGGTATAAAAACGTATCTAGTATATTTTTCCGTTTGCTATAAACACCTGTGCTCTGTCCAGCCTCTTTTTCTTTGGGTAAAAAGTTCCTTTAATGATACCACCCCAGCCTCATTTCATAGCTTTACAGCTGGTTTAAGGTACTAAGAAGAGGAATATATTTTCTAGCTTTCTCTGTATTTTCTTTTTAATGAGATGTTAAACTATGTGGGGAACATAAATCTCAAATGCACAGAATAATGAATTCTGGAACACATACACTTATCTTCTAGATCAAGACAGAGGACATTTCTAACACCCAAGAAGCACCTTTATAACAACTCTTAGGCAAATAGTATTCTGACCTGGATTACTAGATCTGAACGTTGTCTGCTTATGAGCTTCATATAGAATCATTCTGTATATACTGTCTTACATTTTTTTTTTACTTATTATAATAAAGTCTGTGAGATTTATTCATGTCGGTACATGTAGTAAAAATGTCTTTCTTTTTATTTCCATGGAGGGTTCCATTGTGTTAATATTCCTCAGTTTATCCATTCTATTGTTCACGGGCTATTGGACGGCTTCCAGTTTGGGGCCATGAAGAAAAAGAATTCATGAAGTTTTCCGCACTTTTGGTGGACATGGTGCATTAATTCTCTTGACTATCTATTCAGTGAACTGGTAGGTGAAGAGGAAAGCATGAATTTAGTTTTAGTAAATTCTGGAGTGACCATATGAACTTCCCTCCCACCATCGTTGTAAGTTAGTTTTAGGTGCTCTACGTCCTTGTAAGGAGTTGTAGTTTTCGTTTCCTTTAGTCTTAATCATTCTCCTGTGTGTAAATGTCATATCCCCATAGTTTTCATTTGTGTTCCCTAACGTGTAGTAATTAACACTTTTCCATATGTTTACTGGCTACTTAGATATATTTTTTTTCATAAATTGCCTGTTCATGTTTTTTACATTTTGTTTAAATTCAGTAGCTGGTATTTTTCTTATTGATGTATAAGCTATTTTTACATTTTGGATAAAAGTCCTTTTTTGATGATGTGTATTCCAAATATTTTTCCAATTTTTGATTTGCTTCAAAGTTGACTTTTAATAAGTGAAAGCTCTTAATTTTAAGAAAGTCTCACTTAATAATATTTTCTTTCAAGGTTAGAGTTTTTGTGTTATGAAGGTATTTCCTTATTTCTTTTTTCTATTAGATTTATTGTTAAAGCTACCCTTCCTGGTAGCTATCAACTTGATAACTAGTACTACTTGCTGGAAAAATCATTTCTGTTCTGTAGAATCAGGGTTGTGCATTTTGGTATATTATTTAACTGTATCTGTGTGGGTCTGTGTCTGGGCTCCCTATTCCACTGGTATATTTGTTCATGTTTGTGCCAAATACCACACTATCTTAATTACTGTACATTTATAGTAGGAACTAGTATATATCAGTGTATGCCTTCTACACTTGTTCTTCTTCAAGATTTCCATATAAATTTGAGAACTATCTTCTCAGTTTCCACAAAAACCTGAAGGGATTTCCATTGTGAAATCTGCATTGATGATAATAATCAACTTAGACAGAATTGACAATTTATTACTGAGTCTCCACTCACAGTGTATCTCTTCATTTAAGTAGGATTCCTTTAGGTTTTATTGTGTTTAATTTAAAAGTCTTACATATCTTGCTTTAGTAGAATTAGTGGTTATTAATAATATATTTTTAATAATTTCTACTTTTGTATATAGATGTACAACTACTTTTTTATGTATCAGCTTATGATATTTAGTAATCTAAATATGTTTATTTCTTAATTCTAATTATATATTTTTCTGGATTTTCCATATACACAGTCATGTAATTTGAAAATATGGCCATTACTATGTCCTACTGTGCTGTTCAGCAAACCCAAAACAATATTGAAGAAGTAACAAAGGACTTCCCTTCCTGGCTTATCAAGCTGACCTTGTTTTATTGCAGTTATTAAGACATTGTTCTTACCTTTTTAAAAAGTTCAAATGCATGGTTAACTTTCTTTTCTGTCTACCCACCCTTCTATGCTGTGGAGACTTATAAGTTCTTGTTCTCTATCCCTTCATCCCTGCTTTCCTGAATATAGCCTATTCCCCATTTCACCATCAATAGATCCCAAATAGATGGGCAGATGTCTCAAAACATCTTGCCGAAGATGGACCCAGTATCAATTCCCCTTTTTATGGTTGTCTTCTGTGAGAATGTCCTCTACTGGAAAGCTACGCTACAAAATCTTTATGGACTTTTCCCCATGTCCAAAAGCAATCTTACACCCAAGGGGTTAACATTTGCCAACTTGAGAAAATCCAAACAAGCCTTTAAATGGCTCCTGGATATGTGTTAAGCAACTTAAGTACTGTCAGCATCTAGTCTCCTGAGTGGAAGACTTTAAAAGGAACAGAAATTATTTGGAGGAATTTGGCCCAGTGGCTTATTGAAAAAATCCCATCACTTCCTAAGTTAGAAGTCAAATTATGGTAAAAATAGTAAACACCATACGTGCAAGTACAGTCACTGTATTCCCATGTCCTATGCTGAAGGGTTGCCAAGGAAACTTCTGCGGCTGTGCAAAAGTAGAAAGGATCATAAGAAACTACATTCTTCTCTGTCATATGTTTTCTGTTTGCATTCTCTTGTTCTTCCTCTTTCTCTCTCTCTCTTCATTCTTTCCTCTTCTTAAGGTTTTATTTTATAAGAGCTAAAAAAAAAAAAAATCTAAGTTTAAAATGAACAGATATCCTTTGTTATTGGGGTTAGGCAAAAGGTTCTTAAAGAGGTCAGAGAAATCAATCACCATTAAAAGTTTAAAAATATAAATTAGATTTTATCAAATTAAACATTAATTTATTTTCTTAAAATTAAGAAAGGTAGGCAAGCCATATTTGGGAGAAAATATTTGCAAAAGAAATCTATCAAGAAACATGTCGGATGTAGAAACAATGTCTATAACCCAATAATAGAAAGACAAACCCGGGCCAGGAGGCCCAGAAAACAGAGGATGAAAAAAGGAAACGCTAGAGGGTAGCGTCCTTGGCCAAAAATTCTCATTCCTTGATGTGGTCAGTTAAATTGTGTCCCGGACCCCCAAAAGAGTATTTGGAAATCCTAACTGCCAGGACCTGTAATTGTGATCTTACGTGAAAATAGGATCTTTGCAGAAATAATAAAGATAAGATGAGGCCACTCTGGATTAGGGTGGACCCGAGGCCACTGACTGCTGTTCTGAGAAGAGGCAAACGCGGACACAGAGACGCAGAGGAGAACGCCGTGTGATTAGGGAGGCCGAAAGCAGAGCAGCGCGACTCGCAGACGTGGGGAACCTGCGGCCTCACAGTCACCAGTGCAGCCCCTCCACGGAATCTCAACTTCACAGAACCAATCCCTTTATTAAAAGGAATGCAGCAGAGAAAGGAAAAGCTTTTCTGGTCTCCTTGGGTACCTAGAAATGAATAATCTTGAAATCAGAAGCCCACACGTTCAGCACTCCTGTGGGGACCAGTAAAAGCTGGGAGATTGGCGTGGAAGAAGCTTCCGCAGAGCCTACCGGAGGCACGGAACCTGCTGAAACCTGGATTTCAGACTTCCACCCTCCCTCCAGGATTGTGAGAGGATAATCACAGGTTGTTTGAAGCCACCCTGTTTGTGGTGATTTATTGTGACAGCCTCAGGAAACGAACGCAGGTGGCAATTGAGACCTTACACCTTCTATTGTGCATTTGACAGTGTGGTTACCTAGAAAACAGTCTCCTGGGCTTCAGTCTTACGGTGGGACAGAGAGAAAAGAGGAGGAAAGAGAGAGAGAGAGAGACAAGGAACTGAGACGGCTTCATGTCAGTGATCGTCAACCCATGTGCCATGGCACACTGGTGTGCCATGAGAGGATCTTAGGTACACCGTGAAAATTTGTAAAAATCATTGAAATTTGAAAAGAAATTCAAGGCACAGTAAGTATGTTCTTTTTTTTTACTCTTTTTTTCTTTTGATCAACATAATTTAAGTATGCCATCAAAGTTTAACTATAAGTTAAAATGTGCCCTGAGATTAAAAAAAAAAAAAAAAAAAAAACTTACTTTAAAGGGACAGAAGGCTCAGAAAGGGAACACGGCCTGTCGTCAGGGCGGCACCAAGCACGTGCTGCTGTGGAAGGAGGCCTGACGGTGACCGCACAGCGGTCAGGAGCTACTCATTCTCTGCCCTGCAAGGAGAGCCCACAGCGAGCTACACAAGGAGGTTCAGTGAGGCCCGGACGTGACTCTGACTTAAACACCCCTCCTCTCTGATAGGAGCCAACATATCTTATAACAATAGCTCCACTCAGGCAAAGTTTGGGGTCTCCACAAGAGACACATAAGACCCCCAAACCACTGTATGCTGGGAAGTCCAAAACTATGGTTCCCGAGCTAGTATTTTTGCTTCATTCTGTCCTCTAGCCCAGAGGCAGTTCACAGTCAGAGGCCATGTACAACATGTGCACATTGCTTAGGAACACGACTGACATTTCACCTACCAGGTTTCCAGGCAAGCAGAGCTAGAAAGTTAATCCAATGTCGATTTCCATAAATGGAAGAAAGGGTTCTGTTAATGTTTTACTCACACAGTGTCATTTCAAAGCCTCTTGTGACATCAGGCTATTCCACAAAGAAGAAGAATCGAAACTTAAAATGAATGGACCTGTGACATGACACAAACTTGCCTCTGGTGTGAAGGTTTCACTTGGCTATTAGCATCATGACAGGGACAGTCACCAGCGGGCACCCAGTGGACTGCCAGAGCCCTGAATGCGGCATTTAAGCCCGAGAGCTTCATAGCACTGAACTGATGTGAACAGCAGATTGCGAGTGGCGTTCCCCAGGCTGAATTTTTAAAGTGACCCATGTAATGATGAAATTTCTAAGAACTAGCACTTTTTTTTTTCTTTTTTGAATTTCAAATGCATAGAGAAATCTGTTGGGATAATTTAGTTCTCTTGAGCTCACTCCTCATTAAGACAGATTCCAAGATTTCTCGAACTTCTCTGTTACCCTGGAGCTTACACTATCATTTCACTGCGGCCAAATACCCTCGGACCCTCACCTCCCTCCTACACACTTAGATGGCAAGGTTACTCATTACAGTTACTCTTTTGAAATTTCCATTTTCTTTAGTAAACCTCCTCACTTTGAAATGTCCTGGAAAAAAATCCCAATCATGTTCAAATTCTACTGTTGATCTACTCCTTACCTCCACCTCACGTCATGTGGAACTGATTGTGGCTGAAGAAAAATGCACAATTATGACACCACTCTCCTTGTAAATTCATGGCCTTTAGCATCAAGTAAGCCCTGAGAGTGCCACCCAGTATTCCTACTGCATTTCCTCTCTGTTCACTTCCTCACGCTTCCAAATAACTTAAATCTTACCCTTAGCCTTCCATATTTTCCTATCTTACTCTTGTCTAAGGATCTTGTTTTTTATTTTATTGCAAAACTGAAAATGATCTGTAAATAACTTTCATACTTTTCCCACAACCAAACCTCCTGACTTGCCTACATCAATAACCACAAACTCTGTCCTCCCTTTTCTTACCCTGGGTAAGCTGTATAAGGCCAAATCAGTTACTCACACCAATCCCTCTTTTCTCAGTGACTCAAGGATCTCTCTCCAGCAGCTGACCCAATTTGCTTTATCAGTTTTCTTTCTCTATCTCATCATCTCAGCAGCATGCAAACATAGTGTAAAATAATCTCACCTGAAAAGAAAAGAAAATTCCTCCTCAATCCAGCCCTTTCCCAGCTTTCCTCCATTCCTATGCTTACCACCCTCAAAAAGCAAAACTCCCTGAGTAATTGACCCCTTCACACAGACTGTGGCAGAAATGCAGCTTCCTTTCTGCACCATGCCCTCTTCCTGGGAGCACAGGAAGCTGTGATTCCCAACCTTCCTTGCAGTTGGGTTGGGAATAAGTGACCTAGCTTTAGAAATGCAAAAATGATGCAACACATTCAGTCCATGGCACTTAGTGCCTCATTCATCCCTTTTCATCTCCTGTCGTGAGTGAGCACAGGGACCACATTAGACAGATTTGTTTCTCAGCTGTGACGGAGAAGAGGTCGTGGAGGAAGGCTCCCCCCACTCAGACACCTGAGGTGTGCTCTAGAATAGTGCCTTCAGACAGAGACCCAGGTTCTCAGATGCAGGGCACAGTTTAATCCTGACACCCCCAGGTTCTGTGCTCATGAATCCCTGCTCCCTCCATACTCTCTCTTTCTTCATTGGCTGACTTCATAGGAAAAGAAAATTTTAGGTCTGGTGATCCTTCTTTGGTCTTAGAATGTCTAGCTTCGTCCCATCAACAGTGGTATTTCATCCCTAAATATCTCTTGATAGAAACCACTGTCCATTCCTGAGCACCTGGTAGATACCTGGAACTAGCAAGGTCCTTTACTCGTGCTGAGACCTTCCTAGGATCACTAGTCATCAGTTCCTGGTGTTACACACATATACAAGTCAAAACCCTGAGGCTCAGTTTAGCATCATAATTAAAAGATATTACACTGCCAATAGGTCCTGGAGCCTGGGCTCAAATCCTATTTTGGCTGACTCCAAAGTATCCTTGCTATAGATGCCCACACAACTGGATGCTGCTCTGTCCACAAGGGCAGCATCACTGAATTGGGGCCTAGAGTAAATCAACATTGCCTATTGTTCTTCAGAGGCAGAAAGGCCCGGGTCACAGATCCAGGAATCCTTTTTACCCAAGGTGTTGGTCTTGCTGGCTTCACTCATATTTCACACGAGCTTGTCTGGATCAGCCAGGCTGCTGAGCCATGGTACGTCCCACATTCCACCATTAGAAGCAAAGCCCCTAAAGAGGGCTGTATCAGGTGTAGCCTAAATACGGCCTGGTAAAGATGGAGTGATACTGGAATGAACCTGTGACTCCAGGTAAAGAGACGGGTGGAGAAGAGTCTAATGCCTCAAATCTCCTGGTGAGGAGGGATGTAAGTGAGGAATCAGCTCAGCTTACCTCCCACTTTGCTAAACTCCTAAATTAGCAGCAGCTCCTTCTAGAGGTTGGCACAGCCAGAGGGCACTAGACGTGGATGTGTCCAGCCCTACTGGATTCCCCACTCTGTAGACTGCCCTCTCCCTTTGAACCCTGCACATGAGCCATTTCTTTATTCAGCTGTAATTTGTTGATTTTCATCTTCTCTTGTAATGCTGGTAAATAGAAACATGAACAGAAGGAAAAGTTTGTTTTCTAAATGTCTCTATGAGACAAAATGCTCCAATGTAAGATTGTTTTCTTTGGGGAATACTAGATTGATGCACAAAATAAAGAAACAACTATTTATATATTCTACAGAGTATAATGCAATGGGAATAACTTAGATGATCTCTATTTTAAAACTCTACCCTAAAAATGATACTACGATCAAAATGCAAATTGAGAAAGTAAAACCATTTGCTTAAATGTGTTTTCTAACTTAAAATTAAATATGTAAGATGAAGAATATTCTAAGAAAAATAAGGAAATCAAAGGCCTTAGAAGTCTCAGACTGTTTCAGGATTTAAACTACCAGGGTAACAAGGGGGTGAGGGAATCCTGGAGATAAATCATTTTTATTTTCTGGATGGGGGTGTTAAGGGACTATCTTAGAGCATGATGGCTAAAAGTAAAATCAGTGGCCAGGCATAGCGGCTCACGCCTATAATCCTAGCACTCTGGGAGGCTGAAGTGGGCAGATGCCTTGAGTTCAGAAGTTCAAGACCAACCTGAGCGAGAGCAAGACCCTATCTCTAAAAGGAATAAAAATAAAAATGAGATCAATGACCTTGTGATGGAAAGCCATGCTGGAGAAGGTAGAGAAAGAGGACTTCCTCTTGCCAGTAGCTCTACATTTAGACCCAAAGCTAACATTAGATTGAAAAAAGAAGAGGAGTCGGGAAGCAGGAAACTAGGTGGTAGCCAGGTGCAGGGTCTGAGCAGACGAGTGAGAGATGCCCCCTTTTCAGAGGAAGCACCACCTGTACACAGAGTCCAGGAAGAAAATTTTCCTTACCAAACGCCCCACGAGAATCATCAGATACAAAGAGAATCCACTTGCAGAAGCTGGGGTCGAATTGCTCTTGGGGTGGGGGAGGGTAGGAAACCTGCAGCCCAAGGCCAGACGTGGCCCTACAGATCCCACAGGGCGGCCTCGTAGCTGAATCCAAACTTCACAGAACAAATCTCTTTATCAAAAAGATGTGTTTTATAAAATTTGGATTCAGCCAAAGGATTGCACTCAAGGATCCAGAGGCCACAGGTTCCTCACTATGTTCTCCTGGGGATGCTGAGATTCCATTCAGCCTTGTGATTTCCTAACCAATTACCCATTATTCAGTTAGCTCGGAAAGGAACAAAAGTTTTTTTTTTTCTCAATCTTTCTTTGAAATTTTAAATCAACTACTGTAGATCTCAAGTGCTTTTTTTTTCATGGCTCATTGGGTCATTTGCTTCAGGAGTCATGGTCCATCTACCTTAACAGGTGGATATCCTGAAATGTCCTCAGTTTCTCTTGATAAGCTTTAATCATGTCATTTCCTCTCCCACAAGATGTTTGTTGTCATTTCAATTAGATCAGTCTGGACACCTTTATAATGGAAGTCAGGTACACTCTTTTCTTTTTCTTTCAAGTTGGGTGTAGAATTGATTTTTCTCTCAATAATTGATTTTACATAGTCTCTGACATTGCACCATCCTTCGGCTTCCCCAGAATCCTTTTGACTAACCAGCAGCACGTTCTCCATCCCTTGGTTTCACAGTATCCACTGTCACCTCTCCCCCTCTTCTTCTTTTCCACCAGTTGCTTGTTCTTAAGCCAAGTTTCCTACAGACACAACACCTGACTCTCTCCACAGCTGCAAATGTGGAGATTTTGAATCCTTTTTTAAAAGTCTCCTATAGCACTTTTAAATGTGTTTTAGCTTCTTCCACTTGTATTTTGATGGATTGTGCGTGATTCCAAAGTCTCTGTCTTAACTATGGTATCCTATATCAGCTCCTCTTTATCTGTCTGAACATCACGATTTTCTCTCCCTGGTGTTTTATTGTAGTTTATGAGTCTGCCTGATACCTATGCATGCTGTTTCCTCTGCCCAGAAAGCCTGAGTTTTCATTGCCCACATCAAAGACCCAACCCAGTCCTGTAATTAATATTCCTCCTTAGCAGTATGGCTCCAGTGCTCAGGGCAGGAAAGGCCATGACTAGATGCCCAGTGCTCTATGCATGTTTGTAGAAGGAATAAATGAATGAGCATCTAAAAGAATGAAAGAGAGCATGTTGTTTGTACCGAGTTGAGCCGATGATAGAGTGATCACAAAGTGACAAGTGTTATTTGTCACTGCTGAAGAGTCTTACATTATAATCTGCTGACTAAAAAACTGTTTCCCTTAAGAAATCAAAGCCTTAGCAGGAATTATTAAATAAAAAATTTGAAAGACTAGGAAGACAAAGACATAGAGGAAGACAAATGTTTAAAGCCTACTTTCCTGAACTCTGTAGAATAGTGGAGTGATGTAGTTTAACATGTTGAACAAGTATTTAATATCACATGACCATATGACAGTTATCAAAATTACACTATTTTAAACTCATTTTTTAAAAAATAAAATACTATAATAGCAATCGTTTCCTGTGATTATATTTTAGTAAAATTGGAACAATTAGCAAAAATTGAAGTACGAAAACAATCACCTAAAAATTTCAGAACTCTCTCAAGTACACTTTAGGTCACAGTAGCCACCAAAATAAAAATTGCACAACATTAAATAACAATGGGAAGATTTGGCATAAACATCTGTTCAATGAACTCATGTTATTCAAAGAGGGAAATTCATAGTGCTATTATTTCTGGAGGAGGGCAAACAGGTGGCAAGGCCAGCAAGGAAATAGCAAAGGGCAGAGAGTATGGAGTTTGCACCTATGGACCAAATTGAGGCCAGAAACTGTTCTCTGGTGGGGACCTTTAACTGACCTGGGGCTCATTACCATCTAATTAGCATAGCATGGGTGAAGTTTTCATGAAAGATTCTGGGAGGATGCATGTATAATAAGCAAATTACTATATAACCTAATCTGTTATACAACCCATTATATAATCTGTTCTGTTACCTCCAACATAGCAATCACTGCTAATGTGGGAAATGGCAACCAGTCTGCCAAGGAGAAAGGTGGGGCGACCTTGTGAGCATATACAAGACAGCGCCTTTGGGCACCTTTCAGTACCTGCAGAGAATGGTCTGTCTCTTCCCCCGAGACATACTTTCCCTTTGCATTAAATGTGGTGTGTGAGATTGTTTTGTGTTTGTGATCATTCTGTCACTGGCTCAACTCAGTACTAGCACTCATTCCTGACTCTGGGAATCAGGGGACCTGGGAACATCCAGGCAGACCTAACAATATCATTTAAAATAACTAACATAATTGGGTTGTAGCCTTCACTTGAAAGATAGAAATTTGCTTCATATTAGGGGTGTATACACTGGATATTTTTCTTCCATTCTAGAGATACTTTGCTAAGGAGAACATGTTCTAGCTCCATCCATGTAAACATAAAAGAGGAAAAGTCACCATCTTTCTTTAAGGCTGCATAATATTCCATGGTATACAGTATCTCTAGAATGGAAGAAAAAGTATCCAATGTATACACCCCTAATATGAAGCAAATTTCTATCTTTCAAGTGAAGGCTACAACCCAATTATTGCACAGAAGACGGGGAAAGGAGAGAGGGAGGGTAGGGGAGGGAGAGGGTGGGCGGAGAGAGGATAAAGGGTGAGATCACACTTGTGGTGCATATTTGAAGGGTCAGGAGAAAACTTCTAAATATGGATCAAAAATGTTTTCACATAGCAAATGAGAAAATCTCATGAATGTTATGTCAATCAGGTTGATGAAAATATCTCAGATTGTATATGAAGCCCCACACACTGTACCCCATGATTGAACTAATGTACACAACTATGATTCAATAAAAAAAGCAAAAAATAAAAAATAAGTAAAATAACTAAAATTGAAAGCAAATGAACTGTTAGGAATGCAGCTTAAATATTAGCAATCAAAAATTGAATACAAAGAAAGCACATGAATGAAAACCACATGCCGTGAAAACTGTCTTTTGGATCTGGGGAAGTTTTAAGGCTTTATATAAAACTTTAGGTGCTGAGAACAAGAGAGGCTATGGTGAACCAGCTTCCCTGTGCAGTGGTTACCACTGTCGCCCACTATATGTGGGACAGTAATTTCTACTACTTACACGAATCCAATGGGACTGAATACTCACAAAGTTATGCAAAGCAACTTTATCACTCCCAAGTAGGCAGCAAGGTACAATACAAGCCTGGGACTCAGGGTGAGCCAGTCCTGCAAGGCTCAGGAAAGCTGCCCGGGGTGCATGGAGTCCTGTTAGCACATGCACCACAGCAGAGAGACCCCCGAGAAAGCAGCTTGCCCTGGCTTTATACTCAGGGCTACATGACACACTGGGCTAAAGCTCTGAAGAACATCCTGTTTCTAGAGGAGATGGCAAGAGACCTTGAGTTGACCTGGCCAGTCCCCCTTATCTGAGGTTCCTGCATTCGTTCACCTTCTACAGTTAGTCTTAAGAACTACAAGGGATGGTGGAAAACCATGTGAATTCAAGGCCTCTCGGAGAATGATTATTCTGCAGCTATCAGAATGTCTACCTGTCTGTCTCTTAAGTAGACAGGCAGAAATTGAAACTAAAAAAAGATGAGAACAAAAGAGATATAAAAGAAAACAAATTTTTAGAGCCTACCTTTCCAAACTCTGAAGAGCAATATAGGGAAGCAGAGCTAGTAAGGGCGAGCACTCCTGCTCATCCCCTTATCATCACCTGTTACCCCCTCTTCCAACATAAAAAGTACAGTCCTCCCTAGCCTTAGCCTTTGGCCTCCAAGAAAATTCCCAGCTAGTCCAGCCAGGTGGTGTGTAGCCCAGATTGGAACATGGAGGTTCTGCAGTGCTAAAAAGCACAGGAGAGGTGGTCCTGCAGATAAGTTTTCTGTACAGGAAGGCTAGAGGCCACTCTTAGCCTTATTTTTACTTCAGTGTATCATCTGGAATGAGAAATGTTAGATAATCCAGACTTCCTTCACATTGCAGTCTGCAGCATGAATGAGTGCGTGACTCAGACAAAGCCATGGTGTCTATAGACTCTGCAGATGGTTCCTGTAAGCGGAGTCTCAAACCACAGTGGAAATTCCACATGCTCCCGGTAAGCTCTGGTGGACACAGAGGTGGACTCACTCTACCAAGCAGGCGGGCTCAAGCCACCCCAGGCTGAAGGCCCAGGGCACCGATATAGAAAGTGAAGCTCAGAGAGTGGAAGTGATTTTGTTTTCTTAACAACTTTGTCCTCCTGTGGTTCTCAGGACAGGTCAGGACAAACCAATCCCACTAGCTTGGGAGACAAGCACCCACATTTCCCTCTAGATATTACCTCAATCCTTAGTTGCATAGGACAAAAAAAGATACATTATTTATCTCATTCCCCGCCCCCAAGTGATCATACTTGTTAACTTTCTCCCCAGCAGAGAAGGACAATTAAGGTTTCTCCCTCTCTGCATTGCTGGTCTTAGTCATTTTAATTTTGGCATTTTTCTTGGGGGTGTGAGAGGTGTATCAGCCTGATTTCCTATTTTCTTTTTGAAAAATGATGCTGATTATGTCATGTTTTCCTCATCAAAATGCTGTACTTCTTCTTTGCTCATTTTCTTTTCAAGCCTTATGCCTCAGGTTTATTTTTTATTTCTTTGCATTTTTATTGGTGAGTTATAAAAATTTTTATATGTTCTAGAGACAAACCTTTTCTCGGATGGGTTTTTATGAAAATTGTCTAACAATCTGTAACTTGTCTCCTCCTTTTCTCACTGGTGTCTTTTGATGAACTGAGTTTTCACTTCTGATGAAAAGTAAGATATCCAGTTTTTTTCTTTTATCTATAGCATTGTATCATCCTCCCCAAAACATTTTTGCCTACTCCAATTTCATGAAGTATTCTTCTGTTTTCCTGTAAAAGTTTTATTAACAGCTTTGAAATTTTGGTGTCATATGAATATTGAGTTACTTTTTGTTGGTGTAAGTAGCAAAGACAGCATAGTGAGCAAAACTATCTCTATTCCTGGATATATTGTTGTTTCAGTAGTGTTTGTTCAAAAGCCTTTCCATTCCCCTTTAAAGGTTATTGGCCTCCACGTGAAAATTCAAAGGACCCTTGGTACAGACGGGTGATGCCTGGATTCTCCGTTCTACTTCACTGATTTAGCTGTGCGCTCCCAGGCCAGTTTAACATTATGTTGATTCTGTACTTCGGTAGTAAGGCTCAAAATCATATCACATTATCCTTGCCCAATGCTTTCCATATCAACTGTACAATCAGTTGGTTCATTTCTCTAGGATTGTGATTGGAATTGAGTTGAGTCCAGTGAGTGTTTGAAAATAGACACTGAAACTATTAATTCTTCTATACTATAATTTATTATTTGTAAAGTATAGAAATATGAATTGCTGTAACATAAGCTGTTATTAGATGCATTTATTAGATTTACTGATTTTGAAAAACTAGATTTCTTACACGTTCTTTGTCTTTGGCGAACAAGGTTTTACTTTTTCCTCTTCAAAATTCTTGCCTAATCTCCCTTTTCCCTGCCACACTGCATTCACTAAATCTCCCACGTATTGCTAAATAGAGTGATTGAAGGCTGTTACCTTTATATCTCATTCTCAATCACAGGGAGAAATGTTTGTCTCTTTCACTATTAAAGATAATGTTAGCACAAGGTTCTTCACAGACATACTTTATCACATGGAAGAAATCCTCTCTTATGCTGAATTTGCTGAATTTTCTTAAAAAATAATAAATTGGTGATGAGTCGTGTAAACTGTTCAGAATCTTTTGAATTGATTCTCAGCTGTATCTCCTTTTGTAAAGTACACTTTCAAATAACTTTTTGGGGGGAATAATTTTTCCAGATTTAATCTTTGGTATCTGTGGGAAGGTGCTTGCATTTCTCCATCATGACCAGAGGGTAGAACTCACCAGCACATCATGGAAAAGAAGGAAAGTGTCCCTCTGCCAATAACTTCCCCAGAATGAGGAGCAGCGAGCAGGACAGGGAACGTCTTTTCTGTATGGAGCCAGATATATCCGCTGACTCCACCGATGGCTCCACCTGTCCCGTGAGAGTCCCCTGAAACGGTTTGAGCCACACGTACATCTGCGTGCTGGGTGTGGTCCACGTCACTGTTTCAAGAAGTTTTCTGCATTCTTAAGCTTTCAGTCAATTTTAGCTGCTTGTTTTCTTACTGATACATTCTGAACACCTCATACATTTCTAGCATCCCTGGGCCCACAGGCACCACATGCAGAACACAGCCTTTCCCTCTTGAATCCATCACAGCCCTTTCAGGAGACTGGACATGGTGTGGGGTAGATTCTCACTGGCATGACGGGGGCAGGTGTTCTCGGCTTAGGACCAAGTACCAGTCATGTATTTTCTTGACAGATGCCAAGGCCATGTCTGTAACTGAGAAATACTCACCCGGATACTTTCCCTCTTACAGCCATCCCAGGGTTCCCTTTGCCCTCAGAGGGGATCCCACACACAGGCTGATACACACAGCCAGGGTTGGCCTTGTCTGTCCTTCCCACCTCACCTGGAGCTCTGCCCTGCACAGCTCTGGGTCAGCCATAAGAGGCTCCACAGAGTTCCCTAGACAGGCTTCCATTGCCCAGGCCCATAAAGTAGACATAGCCTGTTTCTCCTTGGTGGAATGCCTGTCCATGCATTTTCTTATGTTTGATCAATTTTCAATGCATGGGATTTTGAAAACATTGCAGGAGAACAAAGCCTCCTTGATAAAGGCCCATAACCCTTGTCTTAAGTGCTCTGTGAATTCGGAGTGATGTTCCCTTAGGTCTGGTTTTTCAACTTGAAATTATCTATGGCACTGGGTTCAAATCCTAAATGTTGTGAATATCCAATGACAAAGTCAAAAGTCAAGTCAAAAGTGCAAAGTCCAAGTCAAAAGTGATGAGTCTCTGGAATTTTCAGCTTAAAGTGAGATTTCCTGGCAAACTAATTTCCCAGAATAGAAGAAGGAAGGAGATCACAACACAGCCCATCTTGCTCCCACACGGCATCCTGAAGATCAGGGTGAAACCCAGGCACCGTAGTCACAAACCTCAGTGAGGACATTTGCTTCCATCATCCCTACGAGGCTGTGGAAATGTCACCCACAAGAGGCCAAATGATCTATGTGCTTAGTCTACCAGTGATGTCCAGAAATAAAGGATTTTGGAGCATCACTATCCAATAGAAATACAGTGTTAGTAGAAAGTTTAATCCTAAATATTCTAGCATCCATAATAAAATGGAAAGAAATAACATGCAAAATTAATTTTAATGAAATTTAACTCAATGTATTCAAACCACCATCAGTTCAATATATAATCATTTAAACGCATTATTCACCTGACATTTTTCAGTCATTTTTTCTCCTGAAATTTTCAAAATCGTGCACAGCACATCTCAGTTTGGACTCATCTATGTCAAGTGTCCTGTGGGCACACGCGGCTAGTGGCTTCCTATTCGGGCAGCCCACATCCAGGGATCATTTTCTGTGCCCACAGTCAGGAAACGTGAGAAATAGTTTTATGCATCAACTTGGCTAGGTTATAGTACTCGGGTAATTAATCAAACACTAATCTAGGTGTCGGTGTGAAGGCATTTTGTAGATATGATGAGCGTCCACCATCAGTTGACGTTAGGTAAAGGAGAGGACTTTTCATCATGTAGGCAGCCCCCATCTAACAGTTGAACCAGAGGAAATTCAGAGGAAAAATCGGTTTCCCGGGGAAGATGAAATTGTGCAGCAATACTGGAGCATCTGCTAGAAACGACTGGCTGCATTTCCAGCCTGCCAGTCCTGCAGACTGTCACAGGGACAGGGCACAGCATGCGTGCACACACACACAGACACTAAACCCCACCTGATCCGGGGCATCCACACTAGTGACAGAGGTTACATTTCATGGCCCCTTGGCTGGAGGAAGCTGTAAATCGCACACACAGGGAAGGGTGTGGCTCCCTAGTAAGTCGCCAACAAGGGCACTAGAGCCAACGTACGTTAGTTTCTTCTCCAGCTCCCATTCATCTGTGAACAGATGCTTGTGCAAACTGGTGGGATTGACCTCTCCCCAGCCCCACTTTAGTGTCAGCTGCTTCCAATGAGCGTAGTGAAAATAAATGTGCCTAGCTATGTGTCACGGCATGTCGGTTACTGTCTCTGGGTTCTGAGAACAAGAGGGCGAGCGGACAGCGCAGATGAGCCCTGCACGTCTGCTTTGGCCTTGTGTGTTCCTGACCACGTGAGTCGCGCCGTGGACACTCGGGCTGTGCGCGTGTGCGTGCTGGCGTCGGGGGAGCAGCAGGTGTGCATAAATGTGTAAAGTGAGGGTTATCTATAAATTATGAGATTCGGGTGTGGAAAGCCCGTGTCTGACCCCACGGACACCTTTGGGGTACCAGGAGGCGATAGGCAAAGAACTACGATCCAAACCCCTCCCGTGCTCTTGGGCACTCGGGGGCTGCTGGCCAAGAACAGAAAGGACGGGGTGGTGGGGGCTGAGCCACGCAGGACAAGATCGGGAATCCTCTGCGGTTGTGCTCTGGGAGGCTCCCCCCTGAGGATTGCTCGCAGTCCTCCTCCAGCGAAAAGTGTACTGAGACCTGAAAGCACCTGCTCCCAGCGCAGGCGAGGGGACGCCGGTCACCGTTGCCCGCAGGCCGCTGACCCGTGGGCGCAGCAGGTTCAGCCCCAGCGGCACCAGGCTCTGCCCTTCACAGACAGCAGTTACTCGCCCTGACCACACCCAGTGGGGCTCAGCTCTCACACCTACCCGACAGCAGAACGCCTGGGGTGAGTGTGGTGTGAGGCGGCTTTCAAGCACATCACCCCTTCCCCTGCAGAAGGTCCTGTCTGAGAGCCCAGCGGGGAGGGGCGCCAGCCTGAAACCAGAGGAGCTGTAGACACACCGCAGCCCTGAAACACCTGGTAAGACTGAGCAGGAACACGGACAAAGCTTTCTTCTTCACAAGGTAATAGAATAGGGACGAACCCTTCTGCGAATGGCCTGTCAGAGCCAATGAGAGGCCTAGGACACCTGAACATCGAGGGACCCTGTAGGACAAGCCAAAGCTGCTCAGAGGCCCCCTTCGCCCATCAGCGGGAAGCCGTAGAACAGCTCTGCCCTCTGCTGCCCATGTGTGGAACTGCAGCGGCCGTGCGGTCTGATCCCCAGGCCTGCCCATGACCACGTTCTAGCCCCAGTCCTCAAAACTGTATCTTTAGGGTTGAGCTCTTTGCTGGCTTTGGGTTTAGTGCTGAACCCATGGCTCAAAATTCTGCCTGATGCTGCGGGGACCCTGTCAAGGAGAGGAGAATGGAGCAGCGAAGTGTGAGACAAGGGTGATCATTAAGGCTTCAAACAGGGAGACACTGGGAACCTGGAGATTGCTCGGGAGACTTGGAGGCTGCTCAGGGCTACTTCCCCTGCGCTCAGTGACATTCAAGGCAAAGACAGGCTCTGTTCTTAACCAAGTGGTTAGTCCTCGGGATTGGTGTCATTGGTCTGAGTTTCAGTTTCCTTATCTGTTCCATGGGGATTGGATAACACTTGGAAAGAATTCTTGTCCAGTTGAGAAACCATGACTGGCTCTGCATTTGCAACCCTATCCTGAAGAAGGGGGCTCCTTCTAGGCATTTGAGCCCCAGAGGCACCCTGTGTGCCAAAAGCACAGGGCCTCCCAAAAGCGCCCTGGAGGAAGCTCTCCCCGACCAGAGGAGAGGGGTGGAGCCCGTCTCTGTAGGGCCAAGGGCAAAATCAAGCTTTCCCAAGAATGCCCTATACTTCCCTCCCTCTTTGACCCACTCAGCACACTCTGACTGAGCCCTGCTGTCCTCGGCCCGAGCTCTCCACCTCAGCACACTGGCCTGACAGCACAGAAGTCTTCTGCATCTTGCCAGCACCTCTGATCCAGGAGCTGCCACCAGGCCAACTAAACTTCACATTCCAAGAGGCAAGTAGAAATTGCTTTCCAGAAAATATTGACACCTGATGAAAATTTTAAAACGCTGAGCCTTGGCCATATAAATGTTCACAGTCTCAAGCTAAGCCCTTAACAGGTACAACAAGCAGTCGGCTGAATAATATTCCCTTAGCCCCTCTGAGGACCTTCCCGCACCTGTCTCCATCAGAACTTCTAGGACCTTTGAGTCTTGCCAGTGCCGCCCACTCCCTGAGATCCCTCCCAGACATCCACCTCACACTCCTCCCTGCACAGTTAGTTGCCTCTCTGGCCTGAGGGATGTCGGTCTTTACCTCCCAAGGCCTGTTTTTTGGTAGCCTGACCAGTTTTTGCCCCTCCCACATTCCTTCCTCCTGGGTTTTCCTGATCTCTGCTCCATTTTAACTCAGTTGGCCTTAGTTGCGATTATCTCTACTTCTTCTTACTCTGGAATGCGGCCTTTGTGGACTGGCCTATCTTAAATAAATACCAGTAGTGTTTAGAGATTTTGACTGGTTGCCGTGAACTTGGTATCTGTGTGAATTTCAACAAGACACTTTACCCCCATGCTATCAAAGAAGTTTTCTACTCCCATGCTGCTTCCCCAAAAATGTTGTGAGGAGGATAAAGACAGTGGAAATGCCTGCAAACTTCAGTCAAGACCCGCAGTCAAAAAAGATACCTGCAGTGAATAAAGAAAAACACCTGCAGCCAGAAAGAGCTCTTTACTGGCTTTGGGGTTTGATTCTTTTGAGCCATGGGACCTCTGGGGAATAATATGTTAGGAAGGGATGTGTACGGAATTTAGGACTTGTGCTTTCTGATATTTGTTGAAGATTCAAGGAGGTATGAATCTAGTCTGGAGTGCTATGGGTAATAACATTATACCATGATCAAATGCCCCAGTAACTATTTTCTAGAACTGGAGAAGTACCCAGAGAGACAAAAACTATAGTTAGAGAAACAGCAGTTTCTCAGGTCAGCCAGTAGAGGGATCTGTTGACCATTTTTACAGTGTCCACTGTAACCTTTGTGACTGTGCTCAGATAGGATTCCTGAGTGGTCTAGATTTTGTCTGTTAAGAATTTTGACAAATACGTTCTCAAGAAATATTTTCTGGGAGTGTTCTCAGGTTTTGGTGTCAGGATTATACTGACCTCATTATAAGGAACTGGGAAGTGTTCCTTATTCTTCTTGTCTGAAAGTTTTTTACATAAGATTCCTCTTATTTTTTCCTTAACATTTAACAGAATTAACCAATGAAACCAACCACCTAAGCCTGGAGTTTTCTTTGTGGGATGAGTTTTGAAAAGAAATTTTGTAATTTTTTCTATTTGAAATTTTTTTGTTATCTTTTATTTTTCAAGAAATCTAACTTGACAAGGTCATTAATACCAATTTGCTCATGATCATTCATTTTCGCGGGGTGTTTTTCTTTTCCCAGAGAAAGGGTCTGTCTCTGTCACCCAGTCTGGAATGCAATGGCATGATCACTGCAGCTTTGCATTCCTTCAACTCAAGCAATTCTCCCAATTCAGCATCCCAAGTTATGCTTTTGGTATCTATTAGGATCAGAAGTGATACTCCTTCTTCATTTCTCATTTTGCTTATTTGCTTGTTCTCAATATTTTTCTTGACCTGTCTTGCTAGATATTTATAAATGTTATTAATCTTTATAAGAATTACATTTTCCTTTTTTATGATTTTTCAGAATCCTATATTATTAATTGTTGCTTTGCTCTATTTTTTCCTTCTATTTTGAATTTGAATTTGATTATGTCTGTCTAGTTTCTTAAGATAGGTGATTAGATATTTTATTTCATACATTTATTCTATTCTTTTTTTTTTTTTTTGAGACAGAGCCTCAAGCTGTCACCCTGGATAGAGTGCTGTGGCATCACAGCTCACAGCAACCTCCAATTCCTGGGCTCAAGCGAGTCTCTTGCTTCTGCCTCCCAAGTAGCTGGGACCACAGGCACCCAGCACAATGCCCGGCCATTTTTTGGTTGCAGCTGTCATTGTTGTTTGGCGGGCCGGGCTGGATTCGAACCCATCAGCTCAGGTGTACATGACTGGCGCCTTAGCCCACCGAGCCACAGGGGCTGAGCCCATTTATTCTATTCTAATACAGACATTTGAAGCTATGAACTTCTCTATTAGAACTGCTTTCACAATACCGCAAATTTAAATATGTTTCAATTTCATGATGACCCAGGTAAAAATATTTTATTTCTTTTATAATTTCTTCATGGTGGATTAAGAGTTATTTGTTTAATTATAAAACAAGATTGTCCTGTCACCCACTTAAGTAAGTTGGAAGTTGTGAATATTTTCTCAAGTCTTGCTGTTCTGTGGAGCTCTGGGACAGTGTTCTGTCGAGACCTAATTCTTCCTCTCCATTGAACACTTTACCCAGTGCTCTATGAATAGTGAATATGTTCAGCCTGGCTTATTCATGCATGTCCTGTCCTTAGGACACTGTTCACTCTAATATTTTCAGAGCACAAGTCCTCTCTCCTAGGCATTAGGTAAAATCCTCATGAGCCTGCACTGATGAGAGTTCTGAATATTCAGAGATTTGCGGGGTTTCTTCCTCGGTCAGTCCCCTCTGCTTTAGCTCTCTGTCCTATACACTCTGGATGCCTGTGTCTCCATGATCACTCATAATTGCTTCCTGAACTCAGGGAACCTCACGTGCTTCACCTCGTTTTCTGTCTGAGAACTTTAATCTGGAGACTCAAAGCAGTAAGCTGAGGGTATCTTAATGCTCTCTGAGTTTAATTCTAATCTCTTCATTCTCCATTTCTTAATGTCCAATGTCTTAAATAAATATAGTTTCATTTACCTTCTACTTTCAGTTCTAAATGATTGGTAAGTGGTCATATACTAATATAGTTTTGTTTAGCAAAACAAGTGAAGAACTGAATTTGGTCTGAAGCCCTATGTTATGCTAACCAATGAAGCAGAGCAACCCTACCCTATTTTATATTGGACTCTCAAGAAGGATAATTTCAGGAGAATGGTTTCCACCAACCTCTAAATTGTTGGAATATCTCTAGTTATGTTCATTCAAATTATGTCTTTTTTTAACAGCTCAAAGAGACTGAGACATTAATAAATATTTATTAAGTTGTCTAAAATAGATAAGTGGTGAATTAGTAAAAAAAAGAATAGGACTAAATTCATGTATACAATCACATAATTTTTTATGACTTGCCATAAAATATGTTTTTTTGTTTGTTTGTTTGTTTGTTTGTTTGCAGTTTTTAGCCGGGGCCGGGTTTGAACCCACCACGTCCAGTATATGGGCCTGGCACTCCTACTCCTTTGAGCCACAGTCTCCGCCTCATAAAATATTTTTTTCAAGTGAATTATTTCTTTGTGTGGTTCTTAGAGAATGTTTTTATAAAGACAGCAGATCCTACATACAGGCCTCAGGTGAGAGAAATATAAGATGTAAGCACAGATCATTTGTATTTTCTCTACATAATCTCCATGTTACTGGGTTACAAAGAAAAATTGATTATGCTGTTAGACCTTGATTTCATTTTATTTTATTTTATTGTTATTATTATTCTTTGCCATGACTTGTTAACTAGGAAAATCTGGGAAGTAATAATGTTCCCCAATTTGTGGTGACATACCTTGTAAAGACAGCAGAGGGTGCTGTTCTATTAAGTTATTTCACTGGCCAGTAGGAACTGTTTTAGGTTTACTGGGTAGACAGTAAAAAATATATTTTAACAAAATTATTATCGCTATGGTTTTCTTCAGTCTGCAGGTTTTATAAGAAGACAATTCCTTGAATTAAAGTATCATTAGTAGTATTCCTATTTACTCAATCATCTCTGAAAACCTAATGTAAGATACAGACCTTCCAAGAAAAATTACTTATTCACATATACATAGAAAATTGATAAAAGAATTTCAGAAGCTAAAACTATCAATTGAAATCTTTTCAAAATTGGCCGCATAATGTTTCAAAGCCAGTTTAAAAATATTTTCTTAAGGAAAAGTTGAAACAAAAAAATAGAGAAAATGTCACGATGAGTTTAGCAATCCCTGTCACTTTTCAACTACACTCTGTCCCCAGCCCCCAGTGCATGCAGGATTATTTAGAATACAGTTCCAAGCATTATATGAATCACAGCATAAATTATGTATGTATATAAAAAGGATAAGAACTTGTTAAAAACCATAACCAAACAGTTCCATTACTATATCTTAAAAATAAACAATAATTTCTTAATATTGTCAAATACCAAGTTATCAATTTCTCATAATATTTTACATTGATTAATTCAAGGAATCTATAAAAGGATATACATATACCATTTGATATTATGTTCTGGAGTCATTTCTAATTTATGGGATACTTTTCTTTCTTTTTCTTGCCTTTTTTTTTTTTTTTTGAAGAAATTACATTTACTTCGTTTAACTCAAAGTGTGGTTCGTGGGCCAGCTGCATTGGCTACTACTGGGAGTTTGTTATAAATAAAGAATTTCAAGCCTCACGTCACATTACTGAATCAAAATCTATATTTCTACAAGGTCTTTAGGCAATTTATATTTGCATTGAAGTTTGAGAAGCATTCTAACAGAGTTAGAATGTTCTGGATTTTTGCAGATTGTAACACTGTGAAATCATTTGCATGTGCCCAGCTTCTCCTGTTAACTATCATTAAGCCTAGAGTATAGATATGATTCAAGTTTAAATTCTTGGCAGAACTACTTCCTCGTCATTTCATGTACTTGTACTGGGAGGAACACAATGCCTACTTTTGTATCTTTTTATGATATTGTGAGCCACTGCTGACTATTTCCTACGCCTAGTTAGTAACTTACTTTAGGGTAGATGAAATATGATAAGCTAATTCTACCATCCTTTCTTCTTTTATTAACTGAGATAGTTTTATAAAGAGAAAAATTTTCCTTCTCTACTATTTTCTCACATTTGAACTGAAATTCACTCAGACAATGTAAATCAAATGTTTGCCCCCTTCCCCTTTTTGGACCAGGTTTGAGTTGGTCCTTAAGCACATTTCCAAAGATACTCAAAAGAGTTGATTTGCTGGTTTGTTTTTTGAAGTATAAATATGAACTCATGAGATTGGAAAAATGATAGTTTCTGGTTTTGTTTTTTTTTTAATTTACTGCAGTTGCTAATTCTTAATGATCCTCATTTGTTCCATCTTTACCAGTGGGATATACTTGATGTTGCCCATGATTCTTATGGCATAACCAGGACCCAGTCAGTAGTCTTTGGTAACTTCCTATTATCAAAAAATATTCCTGGTTTATCTTGTGCATTTCCAGTCCCATTTTTCCAATCATCCATTTTTCCAAAACCCCCACCTTGACATAGTGGGAAATGATATTTAGAGATCAGAATCTGTGCACTAACAGTATTCATTGTTACTGAATAATTGTTCTAGAAGGTTTAGGGAGCACAGCTAAGAAATATGTGTTCCTAGCAACATACCTAGTGAGTTTATATCAATAATTTTCAGTTGAAATTTACAAATAACAGAATTTTTGCTATACTTCTCCAATTTTATGGTTACATCCCTTTTTATTGTACAATTTTATTTTCTAATGACACTAACATTACTCACAGTTTTGCCCTACTATACTCAGAAAAACATTTCAGAACAATAATCCAAAATCATTATTACTATTAGTAATAGAAATAATTCTATAACTTTGAAAGCAGTTTTAGGATTTTTCTTTGTTTTACAATTATTTCATTCTTAAGATATATCCCACTAAGAATGTACAATCAAATTATTGTGTTTCAAAATAACCTGAAATAATTCCCATTTATATAGTTAAGCCATCAACTCAGTACAAGTTACTTTTTAGAATTTCATTTAGCTTTCCATTTTTAGACATTTTTAAAATTTTCATTTCGATTTAATTTTGTTTTATAATTATATATACAATTTTCATTGCTCTGAAGGCAAATCTCCAAAATAAGACATATTCTTAGATGTGCAACTGTGAAAACTTACTTTTTAAAATTACACCTAGGTTGATTTCACAACCTAGAACAATAGCTAAATCAGGTCAGAAGTATCCATGTTACAGAGAAAATGCAGCCAAAACAGGAAACTTTTTTTTATTGTTCCCTAAAATGAGATTCAGGGTAGCTAAACATTATCTACAACATGCTTTATTTGTTTTAGAAAGTGCTTACATGTGTAATTTGCTCATGGTCCTCTGCTAGGTTGTAAACAAACCGTGGCACTTGTTG
Organism: Arctocebus calabarensis; assembly: GCA_963573935.1. Taxonomy (NCBI): domain Eukaryota; kingdom Metazoa; phylum Chordata; class Mammalia; order Primates; family Lorisidae; genus Arctocebus; species Arctocebus calabarensis. The sequence continues at coordinate 32,292 of CAUYON010065796.1, forward strand.
GGTGTTTGGTTCATGAAGGGAAGAGAGGAAAATGCATACATTTGATTTGAGGCGAATGATTGTATCTTTCTTTTTTATGTCTGAATTTTTTTTTTTGCTTAAATAATTTATTTTATTTTTATTATTTTGACGTTCTTTTATTTGTCTCATGTTTTTTGTAGAAATGCTTCATGTTGTTCCATTTACCTAATTTATTTTTATCGTATTAAGAGCACTTAACTGGAGATCACCCTGTTAACATATTCTTTTTTATTATTTTGTTTTTCTGTTAACATATTCTTAAGTGAACAGTATAGTACTATTAATAATGTTGGCACATTATCATATAGCACATCTCTAGAACCTAATCATTTTACAAAACTAAACTTTGTATCTGTTGAACAGAAACTCCCCCTTGCCCCTCTCCCACCAGCTCCAGGTAAGCATCTTTCTACTCTTTTTGGTATGAGTTTAATTATTTTAGATACCTCAATTGTGCAGTTTTTGTCCTAACGTGACTGGTTTATTTCACGTTTCATAATGTCCTCCAGGTCTGTCAGTGTTGCATATGGCAGAATTATTTTCTTCTTTTAAGACTGAATAATATTCTATTACACGTACATATCGCATTTTCTTTTTTTGTTTTGTTTTTGTTTTTGTTTATGCAGTTCGGCCGAGGCTGGGTTTGAACCCGCCACCTTCGGTATATGGGGCTGGCGCCTTACTCGCTGAGCCACAGGTGCTGCCACATATCTCATTTTCTTTAACGATTCATCTATCCACGAATATGACTTAGATTGCTTCTGTAACTTGACTATTGTAACTAGTGCTGCAGTGAACAAGGGATACATATATATCTTTATTATTATTATCATCATTACATCATAGCTGTGCACATTAATGCAATCATGGGGTACAATGTGCTGCTTTCATATACAATCTGAAATATTTTCATATAACTGGTTAACATAGACTTCACAGTATTTTCTTAGTTATGTGTTAAGACATTTATATTCTACATTTAGTAAATTCCACATGTTATATCTTTAAGATTTTGATTTTAATTCATTTGCATATATACTCAGAAGTGGGGTGGCTGAGTCTTACAGCATTTGTATTTTCATTTTTTTGAGTAAACTCTACACTGTTTTCTATAGTGCTTACACCATTTTCTGCACATCCTTGCCAACACTCATTTTACATATATATGTATTTAAGTTACGTATATACATATATACACACACTTTATGATATCCAGGTGTGAGGTGATAGCTCACTGGGTGTTTGATTTTCATTTGCCTTATGATTGATTAGTGACATTGAGAATATTTATATATACTTGTTGGCTAATTGTGTGTCTTCTTCGGAGAAAAGTCTATTCAAGTCCTTCTGTTTTTTATTGGGTGTTGTTGGTTTTTGCTATTGAATTGCAATGATTTCTTAGATATGACTCCAAAAGCATAAGCAACAAAAGCAAAAATAGATAAATGGGACTACATCAAACTAAAAAGCTTATACAATGCCAACAAAGCAATCAACAGTGAAAAGCTAACTTGTGGAGTGAGGGAAAATATTTGCAAAGCATGTATCTGATAAAAGGCTAATATTAGATATATATGAGAAACTCCTGTAATTCAATAGCAAAAACAACTTCAAATAACCCAATTTAAAAATAGCCAAAGAGCTTGCCCATTTGAGAAATATGAATGATCATATTTCTAGTTATTATTTTTTCCTTCCATTTAGATGAGAAAGGCCAATCAGATGAACTTTCAAATTCTTTTCAGTACTAAAATTCCCTCTACCCCACATGTGGTAGATACTTTCCTAAAATAGTCACCTTCTCTTCCTTCCCTCTCCGTACATGCACACCGCTCCTCACATTGACATGAAGCCTGACATCCCTTTCTTGGAACCTGGGCTGTTCTCAGTCACTTGCTTGGGCAATACTATATGGCAAAAGTAATTTCTGGGACTCACAAGTCTAGGTTATAAGAAATCTTGCAGCTTTAGTCTATGGCTCTTACAATACTAACTCTAGAGGAAGCCAGTCTCCATATGAAAAGTCCAGTTAGCCTAAGGAAACCCAAGCAGGCTATATGGAGCAAACTCAGGGAAAAAAAAAAAAAGAGCCCAGCCAGTCCTCATTGGTTCCTGTCATCTCAGCTAAGGCATTGGTTACATGAATAAAAAGGCCTTGTCTATCAAACCCAGTCAAGTCTCCAGCTGATTCCAGCCCCAGCTGCCACCTGATTGCAAACACATGAGAGACTCCAAGAAAAAGTGTCCATCTGATTTTGGTCAACCACAGAAACATAAGAAATAATAATACATTGTTTCTTTAACCACTGCCATTTGCGGTAGAACTTGTACAACAGTTAGATAACCACAAAAGCATAAGATAATTGCTATCAGAAAAAGTAACCAAAATATAGAAAAGAAAACAAGACTAATATTAACTGTGACTGTGAGGAATAGGGACTATTTTTTTATTTTTTTGGTAGAGAAAGCTTCTGAGTTAGGTCTCGAAGGCTAAGAAAACACATAGGGAAAAATATGAGGAGAGGAATATACACAGAATATTTGGGGAATGCTTATGCTCAAGAATGTTTTACAACATAATTTAGAAATAAAACTCATATATTTCATATCACTTCATTTGAAAAGACTATATCATTAAAATAAAAAATTCAATAAAAGCAAAATATATTCTAATCGCCCATGCACATCCTGATAGTGGATCTGACATTCCCCAAGAAAACCATTTGGAGTACTGAGTGGAGAGGATTTTCCATTCATTCATTCATTTATGCTTTTCTTTCATTTGTCTTCAATGTGAGTCAGAATGACTCTTTAACACAAGTCAGAAGTGCTGGCGTTCTAGTTTCACATGCTTTAGAAACTACATAAGCAAATAGTAGGTTGATGATATTTGGTTACAAATAGATGAGACTGATTAGGTTTCAAGAAAGACCACTCCATCTCTGCCTTTATGAAGACATAAGAAGAAACTTTAGGTTAAATGCTTTTCATAATAAAAGGTTGTGTCTACCTTGCTCTTACCAGCAGGGCATCAGAGGTGGCACTAAAAGAGAACACTGCAATAAGACCAGAGTCTCATAACACCTTCTATGTCCAGGTTGCAACAGGAAAATTACTCTCTATACCAAGGAACAATTTTATCTTTTTGAGACAGAGTCTCACTCTGTCGCCCTCAGTAGAATTCCATGGTGCCACAGCTCACAGCAACCTCAAACTCTTGGACTTAAGTGATTCTCTTGCTTCAGCCTCCCAAGTAGTTGGGCCTACAGGCACCTGCCACAACGCCCAGCTATTTTTTGTTGCAGTTGTCATTGTTGTTTAGTTGGCCAGGTTCCCAACCCGCCACAGTCTGTGTATGTGACTGGCGCTGTAACCACTGTGCTACATATGCCAAGGTACCAAGAAACAATTTAAATATAAAAGAAGACAATCAACAGGTGCAATATCAAGATGGTGTGGATGTTAGAATTACCTAAGAGTGATTTTTAAAGCAGTCATAATAAAAAAGTTTTAATGAGCAATACAAACATGCTTTAAACAAATTTTTAAAAAGAGAAAATCTTGGCAAAGAAATAGCAACTCTCAGAGCAAAAAAAAAAAAAAATAGAAGATAAAAAGAAAACCAAATGAAAACTTTTAAAATGAATAGTACAACAGCCAAGTTATACAAAAATAAAAATTCAATGGCTGGAGTCAACAGCAGAATGTAAAATGCAGAAGAAAACATCAGGGAACTTAAAGATAAAGTGGTAAAAATTACTTGATGTGAACATCAGAGATAAAACAGGACAGAAGCAAAAAAAGTGAACAAAGGCTCAGGGATTTGTGGAACTACAACAATCTAATATGACTACAATAAGAGTTCAATAAGGAGAGAAGAAAGAGAAAGGATCTGAAAATGTATCCAAAGATATAATGGCTAATATCACTCAAATTTGGCAAAAGATGTTAACCTACCTGTTGAAGAAGCTAAGTGAACAGCAAAAAGAATAAACTCAAAGAAATCCACCCTAAAGTCATCATAATCAAACTTCTGAACAAAAAAGACAAAGCAATTATCTTCAAAGCAGGATGAGAGAAATGATACTTTGCCTTTAGGAGAAAAGTAATTATAATGACAACAAATTTCCCATCAGAAACCATGGAGACCAGAAAAAAGTGACAAACATTTTTAAAGTGCTAAGAAAAAAAAAAAAAAAAAAAAACTTGTTTAAGCTTGACATCTATATACAGTGAGAATAACTTTTAATAAGGAAGTAGAAATCAAGACATTTTCACTGAAGCAAAACCAAAAAAATTTTGTCACTACCTGACTTAACTGAAAAGAATGACTAAGGGAAGTTCTTTAAACAGAATGAAAATGATAAGAAAAAGGAATATTAGGACATCGTGATGGGAAGAAGAAAAACAGAAAAAGTAAAAATGCAGCTCCTTCTCAAGTTTTCTAAATTATGTTTAATGATTGAAGCAATAATTATAAAGCTTTTTAATAGCTTTAATTGTATGTAGAGGAAACATTGTAGATAATTATACATGGGAAGAGGAAAATGAAGGTAAGATTTCTATATTAAACTTGCATGGTAAAATTTTTATACTGATAGTCTGTGATATGAATACACTTACAACAGATAAATCAAAATGCAATTCTAAAAAATTTTCAGTTTAATTAACCCACAAGGAGGGATAAAAGATTAAACAGAGAAATGGAAAAAAAACAAACATAAAATTCAAAATAAAATAGCAAATTAAAACCTAAAATATCAACTTTTGCATTAAGTGTAAATGGGCTAAATACACAAAATAAAAGACTGAGTTTGGCCAAATGGATTTAAACACATGATCCACTTATGTGTGATCTACAGGTGATTCACATCTCATGTAAAGATATAGGCAAGTTGAAAGAAAGAGAACGAAGAAATATACATAATGCAAACATCAACTGAAAGAAAGGAGAGGCCAGATTAATAAAGTGAACTTCAGAGTAAATACAATTACTAGAAATAGGGAAGGATGTTATAGAATAATGGGAGTGTCAGTCGACCAAGAAGATATAGCAGCTCTACATGCATATGGATCAAATATCAGAGCTATGATATACATGAAGCAGAACTGATAAAAATTAAAAGAGAAATAGACAAATGCACAATTATATTTGGAGATTTTGATACCCATCTCTAAATAATTGATAGAACAATTAGACAGAAATCTATAAGGTTATAGAACAACTGGATGATGCCACCAACTAACAGCATTTAATCAACATTTCAGGGCATTCAACCCTAGAAAAGCAGAAATAACATGTTTACCAAGAACCCATGGAATGTATACTAAGATGGGCCACCTGGGCACAGAAAGCGAACCTCGAATTGTTAGCAGCATTCAAGGCAAACCGGGCATGTTCTACAATCACCATGGAACGAAATTAGAAATCAGTAACAGGAGGTAACAGGAGAATCTCCAAACACTTGGGGAAAGAAGAAATATAGAAATATTAAGAGCTAAGTAAATATTTTCATGTATTAATATTTGATGTTGTTATGTTTAAAAAGTTCAAAAGCTATATTGTCCACTAGAAAGACCATGTAGATTTTCAAAAAAATAATGGATTTATGCTCATATGAGAAATGTATCTATTCATATTATTATATTGATCAAGAAATTAGTTGCTTTGTATCATAGCCATTTAAAAACGTATAATTCCGGCTTGGCACCTGAGGTTCAATGGGCTAAGGAGCCAGCCACTTACACCTGAGCTGGTGGGTTCGAATCCAGCCCAGACCCGCCAAACAACAATGACAGCTGCAACCAAAAAATAGCCGGGCGTTGTGGCAGGTGACTGTAGTCCCAGCTACTTGGGAGGCAGAAACGAGAGACTTGCTTGTGCCCAGGAATTGGAGGTTGCTGTGAGCTGTGATGCCAAGCACTCTATCCAAGGTGACAGCTTGAGGCTCTGTCTCAAAAAAAAAAAAATAAATAAATAAATAAATAAAAATGTATAATTCCATATTTTATTGGAGCCATCTAAGTAATAAATAAGCAGAAGTACCTATTGTGTGTTAACTATCACTAAATATCTGATTTATTATATCCGGGGAGAATATAGAAAAGGGCTATACCATTGGTGAAGGGCTCACATTCCAGCATTGATGAAAAGACTACTAAATAAATGAATAAACAAACAAAATAATGGTGAGATAGAAGGTGATAGTGCTATGAAAGGAAATCAAAAAATAGAGAAGTGAAAGAGTGATGGAAAATACAGGGCAGCAGGGCGTAGCTGAGAGACAGACTACGATATTATATCCAAGTAGACATGGTAGGCTTTGTTGATGTGGTGAAATCTGAGCAAAGACTTGAATGAGGCTTGCAAATTAATATGCAGTGGATGGGGGCTGAGTTGTCCAATCAGAGGGAACAGCATGAGTCAAGTCCCAGGACCAGACCTGGCCGTGGCACAGGAAGCGGGCTGCACAGGGGGACTGAGCGGCTCTGAGGAAGAGCAGAAGACGCAGTCAGGGAACAGCAGGCCGGGGGACTTGGAGGGAGCCACAGAACCGTGAAATGACATTGCCTTTCACTCTGAGGTGACAGGGAATCTCTACAGTGCTCAGAGGCAGAGAACCAACCTAACCCAAACTGTGTTTTGAAAGACTCACTGGCAAGACTGGAAGCCTAGACTGGTCAACCTGTCCTGCAGTTATCCAGGTGAGATGGTGCCGGAGCGGATCAGCAGGAGGGTCTGGAGGTAGTATGCAATTGCTTGTAGATGCATGAAAAAATACTAAACAGATGCATATAAAAATGGAATAAAGTTATGAATTCTCCCGAAAAATTGCTTTATTTTACTGTAGGCCAATGCTTCTCAACCTTCCTATTGCCGCGACCATTTAATACAGTTCCTCATGTTGTGGTGATCCCCCCCAGCATAAAATTATTTTCATTGCTACTTCATAACTGTAATTTTGCTCCTGTTATGAATCTGTAAATATCTGACATGCAGGATGTATTTAGGTGACCCCTGTGAAAGGGTCATTTGACCCCCAAAGGGGTCACGACCCACAGGTTGAGAATTGCTGCTGTAGGCAATATGTATAGTGGTGGGCCTCCAAAACTGATGTCTAATTCTAGATTAAATATCTGGGCAAACTTAAAGTCTCTGTACTGCATTTCCATAATTAGTTCAAGGAGGATTTTTCCTACAGTTTCCCTAGATTCCCTTTCATCTTTGTTAGTTACAAAATAAGTTATTGTTCTGAGTGAGGCAAAATTAACTCTAGAGAGGTCAGATGTCCTTAGGTAATTCTAGTTTTTTATTCTTTCGTTTACTCCCTTGGTACTCATAGTGTGGCAGATAGCAATGTAGGAATTATTTAGAAATGAGGTGAGGCAAATGGATAGAAAATATTTGTCTTCTTTTCATAGAACTATTAGACTCTAAGGTGGCTTTGTGTCAAATAGAGAATGATCTTTCATTCTTTTCTTGGGTCTATAATAAAATTGTCATTTTTTTTTCTAGGCAGCTACCTCTATTTAGAGTATTAGTAAGTGTTTCTTGAAACATTATGGTCAACATGGACCAAACTGAAAGATGTGACTGCTAAATAATAAGATATTAGTGTAATTAAAAAAACAGAATATCAAGCAATGATTTTATAATATATGACTTAGTCATGCATTCATATTGTGTGCATCAGCTTCTACACACCCTCATAGTTTTTTTCCACTCTGAGATTTATTCAACAAACAAGTTCATGACTTCCCTCATGACTGACTCAAATGTAACTAAAACTCATCATCATTCAATAAATATCTCCAGAATGCTTATTATGGACCACACCCAGTTCTAATCAATAGGGAAACTATACTGGTTTGTGGTCTCTGTTCTTAAGGATCTCCCTGTGGGATCAGGAGGACCATTTAAAATACATCTTAATATAATGTACCTGTTTCAATGCTGCCGAGAGAGGCAATGTCCTGAAAGTGAGCGCCGTCCTCAGGAGAGACCGTGCGTCCTCCATGCAACTTCTCTAGGCCTGAAGATCCTCACCCAACAATAAATACAGAAGCATTATTTTTAAAATGAAATGTGAGTATTATGAGTATGATCCATAATAAAGATTCAACAGAAATCACTTATTGCTATTTTATTATTGTTATGAAAGTTATGGTATTGCTGTAATAAAAGCTGCGGACCAAATGTCCATCAAAGCCCAGAAGCAAGCCCTCTGCCCTCATCAGTGTGAGGCGGCAAAGCCTAAAGGAGCCAAAGTAGATGGAGAAAGAGGAGAGAGTAGAATCAAGTAAGGGTAAGAGTTCCAATCTCAGCCTTGCCATAAACTGTATGACCTTGGCATTTTCCTAAACGTCTCTGAGCTTTAGCTTTTTCTTATATATATGTGGATACAACCTACCTTGCCATGTTTAGGAGAATATCTGGGAAGAAAACAGACATCTAAAGCTCCTGGTACAGGGCTCAGCATAAAAAGGTTTTCTATAAAAGACAGCAAATGTGATCATGTGCCGTGTGATGCATCTTGGTTTTTGACAGGCCATGTGTACCACAGTGGTCCCATAAGATTACAATTCTGTACCTTTCTCATGTGTGGCTATGTTGAGACACACAATAGCCACCGTTGTGTTGTGGTTGCCTACAGTGCTCAGTACAGTACCGTGCTGTGCAGGTTTGTGCCTGGGAACAGGCCTGTAACATATGGCCCATCTGTGTGTTGCCTACACCTTCCAGTTTTGGGGAAGTACACTCTGCGGTGCTCACATGACAATGAAATCATCTAAGGACACATTGGTCAGAATGTGTTCCCATCATTAAAGCACACATGGCTGTATTATGAAAGATAAAACTCAAATAAAGACATCAAAGTTCTAATCTAAGGCAAGAGATAATTCTTTTATTTCTAGATGTATTAAACCTTGAATCAGTATTAAATCTATGAACAGGCACGGTTGCTTTTCAAAGTTTCCATGGTTATTCAAGTTCAATAGCACTGTGTAACACACAGGCCTTGCTTAACTTAGGAAGAAAGGGACAGTTTTAAGGAAGACATAAGTAGAAGAAAATCCCTGTATCTTCTCTGCAATTGACATAGACAGCTTCTTTTATAATCTTATCATACAGAGCCTTGCCTTTTTCATTTTAAAGCTGGAAGTCATAAATTCTTATTATCTGTCTCCATGTTCAAATACTAAGACTGTCACACTGCCACAGTTCTGGGAAGGAGGGCCCCTTGGGTTATTGTAAAACTAGAAGGTTATGATGTACAGTTTAAGCTAATGAAGGTAGGCTCCCAGTCAGGATGTGGAGTCACTCCCTGTGGTGAGGCCGTTAAATAGCCAGGAATGAGACATGTCTATAATTAGAGAAGCATTAGGCGTGAGTGATCCCAGTGACCAGGGAGCCTGCACCCAACAGACTAATCAGACTGACTGGCTACCCATCCAGAGCTATTTCCTCCATCATTCAAAGTCAGAAGCAATGTAATGAGGGGTGGGCTCACAAATTCCATGGAGCTGAAACTATGCATTCAAAACATAAATAAATAGGCTTAACCATTTCATATGCTTACAGTAAAATAAAAACGTACAATGAAAGGAGAAGATAAGGTAAAACAAGGCAAAACAAACCCCAAAACCATGAGCAGCAAACCACAGAGTATTATCCCATCATTGTTCTCCTGAATTATCCCCAGAATCTGAAAATAGAAAAGCCCAAAGAGCTGCACCAAGTTAGTATATTTTTCTGGAATTAAAAGTGCAGAAAGTGTTCACTGTCAGGGATCCTAGTGCAAGCAGGAAGGCTAAGAGGCCCAGAATATTTTGAAAATATAGGCTCTGAAAAAGATGTAAGAAATGCTAGTCTAAATTCATTGTTTCACAAATGAGGAAATCAAAGCTGAGGAGGAACAGAAGGAGAATTACTGTAACTATAGCTTTTATTAATTAAAATGCATCATGTTTTAATGGATTTTTTAATGGATTTTTTTAAATTTCCATTTTTTGCCTTATTTAATCCTCAGCCCAATTAATGACACGGTGCCTTACTATTACTCACATCCTAGGCTTGCTAACACTGAGGGAGAAGATGAGTAAATTGTAAGTGTTGCCCATCTGGGAAACCAGTTGCCTCCAAGCACAGTGCTCCGATGCCTTGTCTAATATCTCATCACAGCCATGATGTGCTGTTAGAGCCAGCAGTAGGTAGGATCTAGGGTCAATCTTGGCAGGCCTTGTATTTCCTTCAGTAGTTTAAGCTGTAGTCCTATGTGTGTAGGACTTACACATATTCACAGTACCTTCTGAATATGTGTAAGTGGATTAATTTGTTTGTGTGTAAATTCAACGACACCAAAAATAAACCCTGTAATAATTGAATTTATCTAGAACCTGTCTACAGGGAACCTTAGTTATATGCTATTTATTTGTTCATATAATTCATCTATTTTATTCATTGTTTTATCTTTACTGCCTAGAGAAAAGCCTGGAAAATAGTAGATGCTTCATAAATATTTGTTAAAATGAATGACTTTATTAGGTATCTGCAATGTGCCATTACACACTGTGCTAGGGCAATGGTGAAGAATTACAAGTTTCTTGCAATATGGACAGGATAATGTGATTGAGAATGACTTTTTTAGGATTGGGGAGAACTTGGGGAAGTTTTTCTGAAGTAGTAATATTTGAGCAGACCCCTGAAGATCAAGAAGGAAAAAAGTCATGTAAAGAAAGACCTAAGGAAAGGGAATTGCAGGCAAAGAGGAGAGCAAATCAAAAGCACCAAAATGGGAATAATTTTAGTGATTTTTAAGAGGAGAGGGAACTGTGGTTCAAGGTTAACAAGTAGATGAGGGAATGGTGGGAAGAGAAGAAAGAGAAGACAAGCAGAGCATGGAGGCCAGTGGTTTGGGTTTACTTTAAAACCGCCAATTACTGGCTCTCACCTCCACCCTACTCCTTCAGCTATTTTAGTGCCCCCCAAACAAAAGTATTTTCAATTGCTTCAGGTTAAGTTTATATGTACCAGGGTTGAAAACCATTGACAAGGGTGGTTGTAGGCCACAGTACTTAGAGTTTGATAAAGAGTTCAAAGCTAAGTGGCTGGGTATGTTGGCTCATGTGATAATCCCAGCACTTTGGGAGATGAAGGAGGGTTGATTGCCTGAACTCAGGAGTTTGAGAACAGCCTGAGCAAGAGGCAGACTCTGTCTCTAAAAATAGCTGGGCCTTGTGGCAGGCACTGGTAGTCCCAGTTACTTGGGAGGCTGAGGCAAGAAGATCACTTGAGCCCAAGAGTTTGAGATTGCTGGAGCTATGATGCCACTGCACTACTCTACCAAGGGCATCAAAGTGAGAGTCTGTCTCAAAATTTTTTTTTTCTAAGCAAAAGAAAGACAGAAAAGACTTAAGTAAGTCTACCAAGTACTTCTCAGCTGTCCACTGAGTCACTGTGTGGTTACTTAGCCCATGTGACCAATGACATGCATTCTCGGACTTCTTGCAAATCACTTCTTAATTACTAAACACTAATGATTTCTATGCTTATCAATAGCGTTGTTCATGAATTATCACTTTTGCACATAATTTTGAAATTTAGACTTACAATAAACCATAATTTACCTAGATGAGCTGAGCAAACCAAAAATTATTTTTTAGGATATTTTATAGCTTGGGATCTCTCCAACAGAAGTAAAAATAAATGGGAGAATTGTTCAACTCATGAATTTGGCAACTCTAGCTAGAAAAACTAGGTACATGAGCCTAGTTATGTACAGTTTTGTCTGAATCTATGTTGTGCTTTAAGAGTAATCTACATCAGCTTTCCATTTTCTCCAGAGGAGCACAGTATTTTCCCATTTATTTTCATGTTTTTAGTTGTTTCTTGCTGCTATGATCTTGTGTTTCTGTTGATTTAGTTGTAAAAGTCCTACTTCATTAGATTACGAAAAAGGAAAAGCACCTTCAGATGTGTAGACAAAAGTATCCTGTGTATTACCAGTTGGATTGTCAATTACGGTGAATTTCATAAGAGGAAACAGTGGTCAACAGGAAAAGCAGGGAAAATGTAGGCCTCTTCCCCCCACTCACTCTTAATAAACTTGTCAGACAGTGCTTCTAATCACTGATGCTTGCTGATACAGCTCACCCAATCACAATTTATTTCGCAGTCCTATTCTATCAGAAAGAAAGGACTTTGATTTACTGCTAATTAGAATAGCCATGGCACTGGCAATGTTTGGAGTGATGATGTAACAAGAACCCATGCTTTTTTGATAAGTCTGAACAATCTAACATAATAGAAAAGACATTATTTTCCCTCAGAAATACACAATATCACTTCTGTATCAGATAGGAAGACTGAAAATAATGAAGTCATTTTTCTTAGGTTACAAAGATTGAGATACAGAGAGGAAATTATCCCAGAATGCTAAATCAATGAGGAGATTTATGTTTTAAAAAATGCATGTTTTTGTCTCATTGTCAAACAAATTACAGAAACAAATAGGTATAGAATTGCTACCACTCCTCAGAAAGTGTGCTTGCATGTTTACCTGGGACAGGAATCAGAAGATAGTTACAAATATGGATGCATTTGAGAAAACGAGAAGAGACGGCATGAAATGTGTGCGGTTCTGAAACATACACGTTTTAGTATGGACCACAGGAGAGCAACTCAACAACCTTACAAGTGTCTAAGTATAAAGGGAAAAAAGTCCATAGTTAAACATGTGTATTTATATCTCTCAAAATTCCCAAGCTTACAGGTTGCAGCTTTTTAATACCTTGAATTTCCATGGTACCAATTATCTGGTTTATTTCAGTGGACAGTTTGAGGATAGGAGTATTAAGTTCCAATAGTTTTACTCAGAAAACAAATGTGAGTATTTGTTCTAATAAAGGTACATCACAGGAAGTGTGCATTAGAGTTTCAAAAATCTGTATCTGTTAGAATTATAGGTGAGAAGCAAAACAAAGAAATCATCTATGCATTTTTGGAAATAACAGTGACATGAGTATTTTTTCTCTAAACATCTTAAGAAATTCTCCAGTAAATAAAGTGAACCTGGAATGGTCCCTCTAGTAGACTATCCATGAGATATAGACAAATTGTAAAAATTGCATCTGAAGTTCTCAAAATTGTGCTTTACTTTCTGCTTTACTTTCAGAGTGCAGACTTTAAGAGGCCTTTAAACAATTCAATCTATAAGACTTAAGAGTTAGGTCTCAGGCCTCTATTCCACAATGTACCTATCTGGAAAAGCTTACTGAGCATTAACTGTATCTAAAATCCTTTTACATTTGTGTGTGACACACAGTCCCTCTTCAAGTTCAGAAGAAGAAGACTATGACTATAAGGTTTATTGGCTTCTAATTTTTTTGTTTTGAAATACTGAACCCAAAACCCATACAATATAGCTAGTAGTAAGCTTTCATTCATATATAGATATATAAGTGTATGTATGTGTGTATGTATATACACATACATATATATAACACATATAGGTGTCCTTAAAGTTGGTGTGCAATTGAAAATAGTTGACTATTTTATGGAGACCTCGTGTATATTTAAATTACTGTGAAAAGGCTATTTTTAATAGGTTAGAAAACAGTTGAGGTTTTTTTCCAATAAAGACAGGGAACGATTTTTATTTAGGGCTACCTTCTCTCTGACAGAGTAAATATTGCATGCAAAAGCAACTAACTTACTAAATAAGATGGAAAAAATCTCTGACATTGAGATTTGCCAGTCTCAAACTCTTCCAACAGAATACCCATAATTGGTACCCAGAATAGAAGAAACTTCTAATCCTAAAGTGGCTGACTATTCAGCCTAAAACCAGACTCTCAAGATTTAACTTCTTGAAAGCTCATGTTTTTAAAACTGCATCTGGATTTTGTATGCTACTCAAATATTATACTTGTTTTGTCTTAAAATATTTTCTGCTAAGTGATACAGTAAAATTGACCCTCCATAAAGACATGCCATCTTGTTGGACATGGCGTACATTCTGGCTCAGGAAAAAACAGCTTTTAAAAATATATATTATCCTGGTTATAAAGAAACTTGTTAAAGAGAGTGCCATTAGACAGATGTGACTTTTTTCTTCATAAAAATAGTGCCCTCTATAAAATTGAAACTACTTTTATAGCATTTACTGAAGACAAAAAAAAAGTAGTTTGATTGGCTTTTGTAAGGTCAACCCCAGACTAGAAACTGAAGGGACTTTAACTTGTAACCAAACCCACACTTGTTATATGACCTTGAACAAGCCAAGCAGGCTGCGGCCATGATTATGTATACAAACCGCCTACATGGGGTGTCATGCGAAGGTCACTGTGCTTATGCCAGCTGTTTTTGTTATACATGTGGAATGCCACAGACTTCTTCTGGGTATGGCAGTCAGAATAGATGCCAGGACAACTGTAATGAACAGACGGCCAGAAAAGGGCTGATTATATAGACCAAATAAAGAATTGAAACAATTATGAGAATGAATCAAGTAAACAAATATCTTTGTTATAAAGACCCTAATAGTCTGGATGAACTATGTAATTGATTATATAATCAAATTGTGTATAAGTTCCAGTACAAGATTATTTTCAAGATTATTTTACAGATAGGGAATTCCTGCATTTTTAGAAATTGAAAGGATATATGATAGTAAAGATAAAGCATCATTCAATTCAACAACTTTAAGTCCTCAATAAATTAGTATGCAAGAGCAATTGAAATTTTTAAAAACCAGGAGACATAAAACTATTGGAAAGGAGTGGTCATCTAGTAACAAAATCTGGTTCATAGTAATGTTTATAATTTTCACATAAGTTCTGAATTTCTAAAGGGAAGAAAAAGCACTTAAGCTTATAAGTGTATTTCCTCAGTGACATAAATGTATTTATCTTCTCAACTTTGTTTGCAACCTACATATCAACACATTTTTAGTCTGGCCTATAAATATGATACAAAACATAAACTCTTGCGGAGCACCAGTCAATAGAACTTGACCCAGAAATTCTAGATATACCCCCCCCCAAAATTACTGCATATACCTGTTGGCTTTCTTTAAGTCATTAGGTCTGAGGTTATAGCTTCATAATGTCAAATAAATGATAGGATTAGCAGGCTCAGTAAAAGAAAAAAACTCAGCTACTTACAAAAAAGTAATCTGTTTACAATTTTATTTTCTTCTCTTGTAGTAACATCATAATATCATTTTGATAGTGCACACTGAGAAAAATAACAACTATGGTAGTTGATATTGGCATTCGGTATTAGAACTGGAAGAGGCTTTAATAAAATCTACTGCAAATAAAATATTGTGTTAATAAGTGAAAGGTCTTAGTACAACACATAAGGCCATAAGGCATTCATTTCCACAAACATTATATTAAAAAATTTCCTTTCTCAATGTAGTATTAAAAGGAATAATATCTAGATTTTCTTGAATGACTTTTTCAAAGTTAATGTGAAAATCAGACATAAATATAACCCTGGTTTTCAATATCTTTCCTTTCATTCTGTGCATTTATTATTATAAATTTTATTTATAAAAATGTCTTTTTATTGCATATACTTAAGGTGCATTCTGTGATGTTTTATATACATCTACATAGTAGAGGGACCTCTATACATAAGCAAATTACTGTATTCATCATCTTCCATAATTATGCCTTATTGTGTTTGTATGTTAACAGGACCCCAACTCTACTCTTTTGGCAAACTTTCAATATAGAGTACAATATTATCCAATGTTCTTTATTATGTACTGTATAATATGTGTAATTATAATGTGTAATCATATTATATAAAAATGTAGACCCTTGGTAAATGTAGATATATATGTATATGTGCCCACAAACACACACAAAGATTAGGTCATCATATAATTTATCATCCAAGTAGGGAGGACACTTTCAGTAGTGATGAAGCATGAACAAAGTATGGACGTCTTGACCTAGCAGGGGCACTTGGTCATCCTAGACAGGATCATAATGACTTCGTATGTAGACAGGAAGAAGAGAGGGAGTTGGAATTGTCAGATTTTTTTTTTAAACACTTTCCCTCTGTTGCCCAAGATGGAATGCTGTGGCATCATCATCAGAGCTCACTGCAACCTCAAATTCCTGGGTTCAAACAATTCTTCTGCCTCAGGCTCTCACATAGCTAGAACTATAGGCCACCAACTGCAGATAATTTGTCTATTTTTTGTAGAGAGAGGGTCTCTTAAATTCCTGACCTCAAGCAGTCCCCCTGCAATGGCCTCCCAAAGTACTAAGCTTATGGCATGAGCCACTGCACCCAGCCCAGCTTGCTTTATAAGCACAGCATATGTGACATTTCATGAACCGAAATATAGTCAACCCTCCTACAGTCAACCAATATTTAAAAAGACATTAAAAACAAAAACACGACAATAAAAATAATATAAACAAAAAGTAATACAGCATAATGACTATTCATAAAACATTACATTTTATTAGGTAAATAAGCAATCTAAAGACTATTTAAAGTATACAAGAGATGTGAGTATATTATATGGAAATACTATATGCCGTTATATATGATACTTAAGCATCCCTAGATTGTAGTATTTTCAGGGGGCCCGGACACAATACCCTGTAGATACCAACGGATGACTATGTGCTCTCTGCACTATCTCATTAAGGGCAGAGAGTGTATCCCAGTCATCAAATGTGGAGTAGATACTTACATATAATGTGATTGTGTATAAAGAGTGCAGAGTCATTTAACCCAATAAAATGAAAGTTGAAGGTCTAAGAATAGGGAAAGGCCAAGGAAAGTAAATTGATTCACAAAAGCTTTGTTAAATTTTGAAATTATAGGACAAAGTTCTTGGAACAGTTTATTTTTAAAGACAAGTTTCAGCTAAAACTGGATGAAAACTGTAAATTAATACTGCAGATTCATTTATTATTATCTAATTCTACCACTTTTCAATACATTTGGATTTGTGGCTTAGGGTAAACATATAATTTTCATTTTCTAAATGATAAGAACTTTTTCTTATTAGATTTATTATAAACCACATCATAAAAACAAATTCAACCCAGTGATTTTATTCATTCATTTGCATGACATTTTAACCCAAAAGTTGCTATGATTGCTATATTTGTCAAAAGGGTAATAAGAATAGACATTTTCTTATTTTTGTTCTCATTCATCACAGTGATTTTCAAGCATTAGCATAAGTAAGACTCACCCAGAGAGCTTGTCAAACAGATCACAGGATCCCAGGCCCAGAGTCTCAGATCTAAACATTGGCATTTCTGCCATGTTTCTGAAAAGTGACCAGGTTGTTCAGATAATGTTAGCTCCACATTTTGAGAACAGCCAATATATTGAATGTGCATGTCTGCCAAGTGCTATGCATAGGCTGAAGATACAACAGCAAACAGCAAAACAGACAAACATTCCTGCCCTCATGAACCTTTTGTTCTAGTGAATGAGGTAGGAAATGGAACATATGCTGAAGAGGGTGATGGGGGAGGCCTCACTCAGAAGGTGAGAATTGACCATCCACCTTAAATAGCTAGAGTGTAAGTCAGAGATATCTAGAGCAACAGTAAGTTCAACTGCCCTTGAGATGAAGAACACTGGCCAAGTTTAAAGGTGTTAAGGAAGGTCAGAGAGGCTGGGTGGTCAGAGAGCACAAAGGTAGACAGGCAAAGAGGCGATGAAAGCACCAGGGCAGGTGACATTTTATAGCCATTGAGGGGTCTTTGGCTTTTACTCTGAGTGACTTGGGAAGCCAAAGGTGAACTCTGAGCAGAGAAAGGATATTTGCATTTTTAAAGACTCACCATTTGCTAGGATCTTATTGAATATTTTTTACATCGATATTCATGAGTGATATTGGTCTATAATTTTCTTTTCTTTTGGGTGTTTTCCTGGTATGGGGATCAAGTTGATTTTGCTTCATGTGTTGGGTAGTATTCCTTCTTTTCTGTATTTTGGAAAAGGTTGAGTAATATAGATACTAGTTCCTCTTTAAAGATTTGGCAGAAATCTGATGTGAAGCCATCTGGTCCTGGCCTTTTCTTTTTAGGGAGATTTTGTATAGTTGATGCTATTTCAGAACTTGTATAGGCCTGTTTAACATTTCCACTTCATTCTGCCTAAGTCTAGGAAGGTAGTGTGCTTCCAAGTATTAGTCTATTTCCTTCAGATCTTTGTATTTCTGAGAATAGAGTTTCTTATAATATTCCTTAAGGGTTTTTGAATTTCTGAGGGGTCTGTTGTTATTTTATCTTTACCATTTCTGATTGATGAAATTAGAGACTTTACTCTTTTTTTCCTGGTTAGGTTAGCCAAAGGCTCATCATCCTTAATCATCAGAGAACTGCAAATCAAAACTACTTTGAGATATAATCTAACTGCAGTAAGATTAGCCCACATCACAAAATCCCAAAACCAGAGATGTTGGTGTGGATTAGGAGAAAAGGGGACACTTCTACACTGCCGGTGGGAATGCAAACTAATATGTTCGTTTTGGAAAGATGTTTGGAGAACACATAGAGATCTAAAAATAGACCTGCCATTCAATCCTACAATTCCTCTACTACATATATATCTAGAAGACCAAAAATCAAATTATAACAAAGATATTTGTACCAGAATGTTTATTGCAGTCCAATTCATAATTGCTAAGTCATGGAAGAAGTCCAAATGCCCACTGACCCATCAATCACTATCAATAACTTGTGGTATGTGTACACCATGGAATATTATGCAGCCTTAATGAAAGATGGGGACTTTACCTCTTTCATGATTACATGGATGGAGCTGGAACATATTCTTCTCAGCAAAGTATCTCAAGAATGGAAGAAAAAGTATTCAATGTACCTAGCCCTACTATGAAACCAACTTGTAGTTTTCATATAAAAGCTATAACCCAATTATAGCCCAAGAAGAAGGGGAAAGGGGAGAGGGAGGGGAGGGTAAGGGGGTGGATGGATGGAGGGAGGTAATCGGTGGGACCACACCAAGGGTGGATCTTACAAGGGTACATGTTAAATTTACTAAATGTAGAATATAAATGTCTTAACACAATAACTAAGAAAATGTGATGAAAGCTATGTTAACCAGTTTGATGAAAATATTTCAAATGGTATCTAAAACCAGCACATTGTACCCCATGATTGCATTAATGTACACAGCTATGATTTAATAAAAATTAAAAAAAGTCAATCTTTAAAAAAAAAGAATCACTGGGGCTACTGTGTTAAAAATAAGAGACTTGAGTTCAAGAACTAGGTTTTGGGAGCATCAATGTAATAATGCTGTGAAAAATGAGCTGCCCCTCCCCCCAAAATGAGTGTACCTTGAGAAGAGAAGTAATCCAAAAATTGTCCTGGGGAAATTCAACTTCAGAAGCTAAAAAAAATAAAATAAGAGATTAGTAAAATGTTGAGAAGGCAAAGCCGTGAAGCAGGATGGAAACCAGCAGAGGACAGTATCTGACATCCAAGAAAAGAAGAGTTCATCAGCCACTGATAGATTAAGTAAGATGAGTAATGAAAATCAAAATTTGATCCAAGCAACATGGATGACAATAGTAGTGTTGACGAGAGCTGTTTAATGAAGAGGTGGAGATTCAAAACTCAGCTAGTGTTTTCCTGTGAGGATGGGAAGAGAGCTCCTACAGAGAAAGTGGGCACAAGTAACCCATTTGAGAAGATCTACTTTTACAAAAAGAAAAGAAACATGGTAATAGTATTTCATCAAGAAGTTATGACTAAGATTCAGTGTGTTAATAATACATATAAAATGCTTAAACTTAGGTTCCTGTCACTTAGAGATGATTCAGTAGTGATAATTTTCTTTCACCAAACTTTCCCCTAATAAAACCATTTAAAATCTGATGGAAAGGCATTAAACTCATAAATTTGCTATGATTCAATTTATTTATAATATGAATCGCCCCATCAGATCTACAGGGTCTCTGAGCATGTTCCCCTCATGAACTTGGCACCTTTCCACTTTTCCACTTCCCCCTACCCCATAATTCTTTCTTTCTCTCTCTTTCTTTCTTTCTTTCTCTCTCTCTCTCTCCCTCCCTCCCTCCCTCCCTCCCTCCCTCCCTCCCTCCCTTCCTCCCTTCTTTCCTTCCTTCCTTCCTTCCTTCCTTCCTTCCTTCCTTCCTTCCTTCCTTCCTTCCTTCCTTCCTTCCTTCTCTCCCTCCCTCCCTTCCTTCCTCTTTTTCTTT